>JAJOOS010012203.1:0-48002 GCA_029582725.1 Solanum chiquidenum
GTTTGAGCTCCTTCCAGTTCCTTGTGTGCTAAGAGATATGCCCCTTTAAAGTTGACCATGAAAATCGCATTTTTTGCGATTTTCGAATTTTGATACGGTTGCTCTAAAATTCGGGTTAGACCCATTTCCCACTCATTTTGACCCCCTGAATAAGAATATGAAGTCGAATTTCCGAAATCATGCACGGATTTTGAGATATATGGAAATTACAATTATAGGTGTTTCCGAAGCACATTTTCGGACATTTTTGGGGTCGTTTCAGTATTATTCATCAAAGTTCTTGTTCATATACCCCTCAACAAAATGGGGTGGTAGAGAGGAGACATAGGCATATACTTGAAACAATTCGAGCTATTAAGTTTCAAGGTTGCTTGCCTGATAGATTTTGGGGGATTTGTATTGAAGCTGCTTTCTACATTATCAACAGGATTCCATCTACTGTTCTAGACAAGAAGACTCCATATGAACTTGTTTATCACAAGGTTCCAGAATTGAAACATATGAGGGTGATTGGTTGTTTGTGCTATGCGACTAACCTGGTCAAACAAGATAAGTTTGGGCCAAGAGCAATCAGGGTTGTTATGATGGGTTATGGAGTTCATCAAAAGGGATATATATTATTATATTTGGAAAATAAGAAGTTCTTTGTTTGTAGAGATGTCCACTTTAATGAACATGTTTTTCCTTTTGAGAACAAATTCGCACATCCAGACATAAGGAATCAGGTTACTTCTCCTGTTTCAGTAGATGATTTTGACTCATTTTTTGATGTTGAGTCAATGATTTCCCCTGTAAGACAATCAACTGATGATGCTATACAGTCGACTGGTGATGCTGTACAAAGAAATGTTGATGATGATGTACAAGAAAATGTTGATGATGTTAATCAGTTAGAGGCTTTATTCAGACATAGTTAGATTCAGCTATAGTGTTAGAGTTGACTTTTAAGTTGTTTAAACTCTCAGTTTCATATATTCAGATTTAGTATATGGGTATTCCCCATCATTTCAGATTATCTCATGATTTAGCTTCCGCATAGTATTTCTTTACTTTAGTTTATTTAAGTATTCTTATGATATGCCAACAGGGTTAGCTTGGGGTCACTTGTGATCCTAGGTCCCGTGTCCGCGTCCTGGGGATAGCTTCGGGGAGTGACAGTCATATTACACTTTGCATTTTTGTATGATTTATATCCAAGGTCTTGTAACCTGCGGTGATTCTCATTTTAGCGTTGTTGATTCTCAGAGATAGAGGGTGAGGTTATTGGTGATCAGAGTTTACTCATCCCCTCATGTATATCATTTTTGACATGCCTTTTTTATTTCACGAGAACTTGTGTATTTGTCGTGTATGGCTAGTCTATACTCTCCCATTGTACTAGCTTTGCATTGGACTCCAGAGAGTTTTGGGTAGACTCTTTTATTTTGTCCTATTTTCTTCTTGGAATGCTTTATTCTATTCTTTGTCTCTTCTTCTTTCTAGGCCCAATATTACCTGTTCCGGGATAAGGGTTCGGCTTACCTACTTGGGGGTTTTAGTAGGTAACAAAATGCCCTAATTTATTGGTTGTGACACATATCTAAGTATTATAACGTAGAACCTTAGTAAACCCAATACAATTTATGAGTTCAAGTTGGTTCATTACTCCTAATGAAAAATGATGATAACATAAAAGAATAAAATAAGAAATAAGGACCAGAAGTAGGAATAATCACTAAAGAAAAGTTCTAATATGTATTTCCCACTAAAGTCAATATTTAATACCCAAATTATACCCTATGATGAAATATAAAGTGTTTGTTATCAATAAAGAACACCAATAAGTCTAGTGTCAATTGCATAAAAAATATAGTGAAAAATATTATGTAGTGGCTATTGAACTACTAGTATTTATTTCAAAGAGGTTTGTAAAATCCAAAGTAAGAGGAATTATATCTTGTGTTATCACTAACCACATTTGTGAAATTTATTAATGTTTGTGTTCAAATAATGTTACTAAGCTAGGAATGTGTTCCCCGTGATTCCATAACATATCTTATTTATCTGATTAGTGATCTATTGTAGCTCTATGCATAAAAAATTAACAATGAGAGTTCAACTAAAGTCTTCAGGCCCTATTAGGTGAATGTGACTTTATATTCTTTTTGCCTATTCGTGTGTATGTATTAAGCTTCGTTAATGATTTTTGATTGATTATCCTCGTAAGGCCTCAAATTATTCGATGAGGGTTAGTAGTCTCAAATCTCATTTCTAATCTATCATCATAAACTTTTTTTTAAAACCAAGTTAATATTTATAATGAGTTCTAATATTTTCTACCATTATAAAGTAATTCAATTTAAGAGACTAACAAAACTTGCAGTTTACTATTCACTAATCACTAGTTTGTCTTAATATTTTTGTTAATCCATAATGGTTCTCACAACCTTAATTATGGGGTATAGCTACTAAATCTTATAAGATACAAATAATAAAACTTAGAAGATTTTATGATAAATAATTTGTAAGAGATGAGCAGAAGAAATGAACTTGTAATAACCAAATTTTTTTTTTAAAAAAAACAACAACAAATTGAGAATCAAGAACAATGATCAACATTTCTTCTTATTTTAAAACCCACCAAACAATATCAAAAGCTGAGTAAACAATAAAAGAACTATAAAATAAGTATTTATAAACATCAATCTTATCCTAAAAAATAAGAAAGCTTAGATCATTGACGCAAATAATGAATCCTCATTCAAATTGATGGTCCGTTTAAAATAGGAGTCACCTATTGTTCTATCTTCTAGGTCTAGTCTTCGTAATTTATAATGAGTCATGCCACAGTTTGTTGAATCAGTTGATGAGTAATTAATTAAATTATGGTCTTCAGAGCACTTTGTTGATGACTCTATAATGACCCCCAGGGCTTTTCTTTCATTTTCTAATGTTTTTGGTGTTAAGTGTTTTTTTTTAGCGATCCAATTCATTTATGACTTGCTGAGACTAACTCTCTTAATGCATGACCGTTAATTTATGTTTTATGCAAATTTTCCTAGTTGGAGTTTTAAAAGTTTGAGAGGTTAATTTGGATTTAAGCATAAGGTAAACGACCTCATAACTGAATTTTGACGATTCCATTAGCTTAGGAATCTTGAATTTTATCTAGAAGGATCTTTGGTGAGAATCCTAAGTCTTCTGAACTTATTTCGATCTATCTTATGGAATTTTTCTTGAAACAAATTCAATGAGATTAACTTTTTTGACATGACCTCTCTTGGAATTATCGACATCTGTCTTGAGTCTAAATTGTTGGTTTTGGTGAAGACGCATATCTTGCTTGTGTGCACATGGTTATGAAAAAATCCTAAACACCACATCATTGTTTCTAAGCCTTGTTGCATCAATAGAAGTTGCACCAGGTGATGCAACACATGTTTTTTTGTAGCATGCCTCAAGATGCGTTCACGGTGGTTACTGATATTGTCCCCTGCATTTGTGAGCTGAGTATCACATTCGGAGATACCAAGGTGCTTGGTCATCACGAACTCAGGCGTTAGGCAATGTTTGTAGAGGTAAAAGAGGTTATAATTTGAGTTTGTGATTGAGACATCTTATTCAATAAGCTCTGGGGGCTTAACCCTTCACATTCATGGAATGGGTCCCGCATTTTCAAAGGTTACTTGACTAGTCTTTTAATTAAAAATCAATCCAAAAATTAGTTTTATTTAGACTGTAAATTGGGTGTTTATAGTGGGGCTGGTTCATGATTCATTGGGCTTCGTGCTGGGGTAATCGGACAGTGCGGGAGACTCATTTTGAAGGTAATTTAATATCTTGAAGACCTTTCTTTTCTTCTATAATGGTGAACTTTGTGAATTATCTGGAATGTTCTATTTGTGGCAGATTTTGAGCTTAAATTATGCCCAATTTTGAGGCACAAGTTGAGAAAATAGCCAAAAGCCCCCTCAACCTATTAGCCAATTCTCAACTACACACTTATTCTATACGGGGGTCCTATTACCCCCCTGAACTATTTAAATATGGAATAACCACCTCCCTAAAAAATCATAATCAGTTTTATGTCAAAGCTGTGCAGCACACGCGATGAATCACTCTACATTTTTTTCAATTCTTTTTCTTTCTTTTTTTTCTTGTAAATTATAAACCTAATCAAAATAATAATTTAATGATCCCCTGTAAAATTATGTAAAGTTTCCAATTTTTATCAAACCTGGAAATTAAAATTTGCAAAAAATGCTTTCAAATAGAGCTTGTTTTTCAAAATACTAATGATTTCTTTAGAGAATAATAACTGAAAATGAGGGAAAAAATTCTACACTAAATTCAAAAAGAAGAAGAACTCCATAGCTAGTCTACATAAACTTTCAATTTGAAACTGAACCCAAAAACAAAAATCCACAAATAAGTATTCACAAATGTGGGAGTGAAAAACAAATTTGGTAAGATTGAAATTAGAAAGTGAAATTTCAAATTCACCATTGGTGGTTCATTGTAGTTTGACTTCTTTTTATTTTCTTTCTTTTTTTGGCTGAAATTAAGAGGGGTTTAAGAAAAGACTTGAACTCCATTTTTGTGCTTAATCTATGAAAGCTTCTTATAAGTTAGGTGATTGTTGTTGCTAAAAACGGTTGATTTATGATAACTAAGCATAAAT
Organism: Solanum chiquidenum; assembly: GCA_029582725.1. NCBI lineage: Eukaryota > Viridiplantae > Streptophyta > Magnoliopsida > Solanales > Solanaceae > Solanum > Solanum chiquidenum. Next base: position 4,661 of record JAJOOS010012203.1, read on the forward strand.
CAGTAGCTACAAACTGATTTGGAGCTCCTAGAGACGAAATTTAGAAGACGACCATTGAAGGACTTTGATAAAAATATGAAGAAATCATGAAATGGCTATAACAATTTTGTGATCTAAGAAAAGGGAAAGAATAAAACAAAAAGAATTAATTATATAATCTCCAATGAGAGACTGCCAGATGGACTATTTAATTCAATTTTAGTCATTTTATGTCTTTTTGTTGAACCTTTACGCGCCTACAAGAGGTGTAATCACCTTCTTGGACATGTCAGCGTTTAAGGGTCACAAAATATCGAAAATAAAAAATTATAGGGGGTAATAGGACCCCCGTGAAGTATAAATGTGTAGTTGAGAATTCACTAATAGGTTAGGGGGGTATTTGGCTATTTTGTCGGCACAAGTTCAATAATCTCATTAGGACCAATTGAAAAATTAAATTTTAAGATTTTCGACATTGGTCCCACAAATCATTTGGACTCATTTTGGGGCCTATCTCTATTGGTGATGATTTTCATGTTGAGACATCCGTAATAATGTTGTGATCAATATGATGATAGTGTTGTAGGGATTAAACGTGATTTAAAAGTGGAAGATTCTAGTTCAGTAGATTTAGAGTGTGTGTGATGGGATTCGAGGTACGCTACGATCTACTTTGTTTGATTATGCTCTATTAGATAATGTTTAGTATGAATTGCATGTGAATAAGATTTTATATGTCAAATTTTAGGAATCCCTCTGTATTTCCATTTCCTTTTTTCCAGTGAAACTTCTGGCAAATCTTGGGTGGATGAATCCTTAGCCTAGGGTATTAGTCCCTTTCTTACATGATAGTTAGTGTAGTTTTCCTTCTTAGAAATTATTCTTCAGGCCGTAGTTTAATTGGGACATAGGTTTTTTATAATGTGTTTTAATTGGCCTTTTGAGCTAGTTGTTGCCCATGTAGGGATTGCTTCAGTCATGTACCCTCTGTTAGGTTTTGAACTCTTAGATGTTGGACATAGCCATAGGATGGCCTTAGCTTGGACCCATGAAGTTAGACCCAATGGATGAAAGAAATCCATTGGTGAAGTCCCAACATAGTTTCGTTAGTAACAGCCATAGCAATGGAGGAAGACACCTTGAGCATGATGAAACCCTAGCTTTGTCTTTATAATTCTAGAGAGTGTTTTGAGAGGATGAACTTGGATGGAATTGGGGTTTTGAGTGAATCTAAGGGAATGGGTGGTTTTCAAAGGGTAAAATTAGTTATACGGGTAAAGTATGGGGTCAAAATGACATAGTTTTGGAATTAAATGGGTAGGAAATTACTAAAACAACTTTTATTTACACTTGTTGGATAGAGTCTTCGATTGGACATGTGATCTTTATGACATTCGATAGACCGTCATACTCAACTGTAGAGCTGTTACTAGAAATCAACCTATTTCCAAGTTTAAACGAGATCTTTCCTATGGGCGGTAGAACTTTCTATGGTCTATAGGACCTCAGCATAGAACCCCGAAAACCATCCATGATTTCAATAACTCAATACAACTTCTACGGGCGTATCCTATGGCCCGTGAAAAATTCTATAGACCATCTAGGTGTTTCGTCGACACTTACCAAAGAATTGACATCATGTAAACTTCAACCCATATACTACAATTGTATTCTTATGACCCATAGAACTTCGTATGGTCCAATGGAGAACCAATGCAACTTTTCATTTCTAACTTTACTTTCCAATTTCAAAGGTTTTACATCCTAGATGTTGACTAGGTAGTGTATACGGACATTACTAGTCTTCTATAGGTCCCTTTCATCATGTGACACAATGAACAAGATAACGGTATCCACATAGAACCTACCTAGCTGTAGAGGCAAGAGGTAGGTTTATGTACTTTTTTTGTGACACTTGATTTTGATGGCTCAGCTGGTTTCTAATCCATAACTTGCATTAATATGCATTGCTTTATCAGTAGTATAATTGATAGTTGTTTGCGCCCATCAGTCTTATGGAGTTGGTCGGGTTATCTTTGTTGTTGTGTAACTTCCGAGCATATGGAGGTCCGATCAGGTTATTGTTTGATTTTATAATTGTGTATCATAAGTTGATTTGATAGTAGTTATGTCTATGCGTTGGACTTATCCTTTCGTGGTGTTTTTTATTAGCTTGGGTAGGATAGAGCTTCAGGTAAGTATGTTAAATAGTGGTTTTTCCATTGGTAATCTTTTTTAGTTGGCGTCTGTAATAGGCTTATTCCAAGATCACAGTATCGGGCAAGCACCTCAGAGTATATATGTTCCCTTCTCATAGTCTTTTTTTTAGTGTATTCTATTGTTTCATCTCTATTTATGTGTATTGTCATGCAATATATATTATTAAGCCTATGCATACTAAGTACCGTTTGTCGGTACTCATACTACCTTATACACTCTACGGATCATATTACAATGTATTCTATTGTTTCAACTCTATTTAAGTGTTTTTCATGTAATATCTCTTCTTTAGATGCTTGGACAATACTTTCCTTAGTTACCTAGAATATAGGCATCCTTCATCTTTGGACTTGTATCGGCCTATAAATACTGAGTACCTCTTGTGGGTTCTCATACTACCTTTTGCACCCTATAGATCATATTACAAGTTTTTACCATTTATTTGGGCCTCGTGTAGAACAACTTTTGATATTTGGAGATTGGGGTGCGCTCATGATCTTCAGGGTTATCGATCTCATGCCCTAATTTCAGGGTTGTGACACATATCTGAGTATTATAACGTAGAACCTTAGTAAACCCAATATAATTGATAAGTGCATGTTGGTTTATTACTCCTAATGAAACATGATGAAAACATTAAAGAATAATATAAGAAATAAGGACCACAAGTAGAAATAACTACTAAAGGAAAGTTCTAATCTGTATTTCCCAATAACAAAGTCAATATTTGATACCCAAATTATACCCCTATTATGAAATATAAAGCGGTCTTTATCAATAAAGAACACCAATAAGTCTAGGGTAAATTGCATAGAAAATATAGTGAAAAATATGTATGTAGTTGCTATTCGACTACTAATATTTATTTCAAAGAGGTTTGTAAAATCTAAAGTAAGAGGATTTATATCTTGTGTTATCACTAACAACTTTTGTGAAAGTTATTGTTGTTTGTGTTCAAATAATGTTAGTACGCTAGGAATGTGTTCCTCGTGATTCCATAACATAGCTAATTTATCTGATTAGTGGTCTATCGTAGCTTTATGCATAAAACACTTATAATGAGAGTTCAACTAAAGTCTTCAGACCCTATTAGGTGAATGCCACTTTATATTTATTTTTTCCTATCAGTGTGTATGTATTAAGCTTCGTTAATGATTTTTGATTGATTATCCTCGTGAGGGCTCAAATTATTCGATGAGGGTTAGTAGTCTCAAATATCATTTTTAATCTATCATCGTAAACTTTTATTTCTTTTTCAACCAAGTTAATATTTATAATGAGTTCTTACATTTTCTACCATTATAAAGTAATTCAACTTAAGAAACTAACAATACTTGTAGTTTCACTATTCAATAATCACTAGTTTGTCTTAATCTTTTTGCTAATTCATAATGGTTCTCACAACCATAATTATGGGGGTATAACTACTAATGCTTAAAAGAGTCAAATAATAATACTTAAAAGAATTTATGATAAATAATTTGTAAGAGAATAGGAGAAGAAATGAACTTGTACTAACCAAAAAAAAAATGAAAAAAATAATCAACAAATTGGTAATCAAGAACAATGATCAACCTTTCTTCCTATTTTAAAACCCACCAAATAATATCAAAAACCGATGTAAAAAAAAAAAGAAATATAAAATAATTATTTTTAATCATCAATCTTATCCTAAAAAAATAAGAAAGTTTAGATCATTGTCGCAAATACAAATTGATGGTCCATTTAAATTAGGAGTTACCTATTTTTCTATCTTATAGGTCCAACCTTTGCAATTTATAATTAGTTACTCCACAGTTTTGTAGAATCAGTTCACGAGTCATTAATTAAATTGTGGTCTTAAGATCTCTTTGTTGATGAGTCTATAATGACACCACAGGGATTTCTTTCATTTTCTAATATTTTTGGTGTTAAGTGCTTTCCTTTGGCGACCCCAATTCATTTATAACTTGCTGAAACTAACTTTCTGAATGCATGGTCGTTCATTTAGGTTTTATGCAAGTTTCCCTATTTAGGACTTTTAAAAGTTTGAATGGTTGATTTTGATTTAAGCATAAGGCAAGCGGCCTCATAACTGAATTTTGACGGTTCCATTAGCTTAGGAACACTGAGTTTTGTCTAGAAGGAGATTTGGCGAGGATCCTAAGACTTCTGAACTTTTTTTTATCTAGCTTGTGGAATATTTCTTGAAACAAATTCAATATGGGATTCACTTTTGTTGACACGACCTCTCTTGGAATTTTTGACATCTCTCTTGAGTATAGATTGTTGGTTTTGGTGGAGAAGCATATCTCGCTTGTATGCACATGGTTATGAACAAATCCCGAACATCACATCATTGTTTTTAAGCCATGTTGCATCATTAGAAGCTGCACCAGGTGGTTCAACATATGTTTTTTCTTGTCGCATGCCTCAGGATGCGTTCACGGTGGTTAGTGATGTTGTCCCCCACATTCGTGAGCCGAGTATCGCCTGCTTGGTCATCACGATCTCGGGCGTTAGGCTATGTTTGCAAAGGTAAAAAAGGTTTTCCTTCGAGTTTGTGAGTGAGACGTCACATTCGATAAGCTCAGGGGGCCTAACCTTTCACATTAATGGAATGGGTCCCACATTTTCAAAGGTTATTTGATTAGTCTTTTAATTAAAGACCATCCCAAAAATCAGCTTTATTTAGACTCCAAATTGGGTGTTTATAGTGTCGTTGCTCATAATTCACCGGGCTTCATGCTGGGGTAATTAGGCAGTGCGGGAGACTCCTTTTGAATGTAATTTAACATCCTGAAGACCTTTCTTTTCTTCTTCAATGGTGAACTTTGTGAATTATCTAGAATTTTCTATTTGTGGTAGATTTTGAGATCAATGTATGCCCAATTTTGAGGCACAAGTTCAATAATCTCATTAGTACCCATTGAAAAATTATTTTTTTAAAGATTCTTGACCACGAATCATTTTGACTCATTTTCGGGCTTATCTCTATTTGTGAGGATTTTCATGTCGATATGTCTGTAATAATGGTGTAATCAATATGATGATAGTGTTGTATGGATTAGACGTGATTCAAAAGTGGAAGATTTTAGTTCAGCAGATTTGTAGCGAGCATGATGGAATTCGAAGTACACTACGATCTACTTTCTTTGATTGTGCTCTATTAGATAATGTTTAGTATGAATTGCATGTGAATAAGATTTTATATGTCAAATTTTAGGAATCCCTCTGTATTTCCATCTCCTTTATCCTCGTGATACTTCTGGCCAATCTTGGGTGGTGGAATCCTTAGCTTAGGGTATTAGTCCCTTTCTTACATCATAGTTAGTGAAGTTTTCGTTCTTAGAAATGATTCTTCAGGCCTTACTTTAATTGGGACATAGGTTTTTTATAATGTGTTTTAATTGGCCTTTTTAGTTAGTTGTTGCCCTTGTAGGGATTGCTTCAGTCTAGTACCCTTTGTTAGGTCTTGAAATCATAGATGCTTGATATAACCATAGGCTGACCTTAGCTTGGACCCATGTAGATTTAACCTAATGGATGAAAGGAATCCATTTGTGACGTTTCCACACACTTTCGCTAGTCCAAGCCATACCAATGGTAGAAGAAACCTTGAAGCTTGATGAAACCCTAGCTTTGTCTTTAGAGTTCTAAAGACTATTTTGAGAGGATGAACTTGGATGGAATTTGGGGTTTTGATTGAATCTAAGGGAATGGGTGGATTTCAAAGGGTAAAAGTAGTTATAGGCGTAGGGTATGGGGTCAAAACAACATAGTTTAGGCATTAAATGGGTAGGAAATGACTAAAACAACCTTCATTTAAATTTTCAGATAGTGTCTTTGATTGGACCTACGATCTTTAGGATAGTCGATGGACTGTCATACTCAACGGTAGAGCTATTACTATAAATCAACCTCTTGCAAAGTTTCAACCAGACCTTTCCTATGGGCTATGGAACTTTCTACGGTCTGTAGGACCTCATCATAGAACCCCAAAAACCATCCATGATTTCACTAAGTCGAAACAACTTCTACGGGCCTATCCTACGGCTCGTACAAAATTCTACAGACTATCTAGGTGGTTCGTCGACACTTATCAAAGACTTGATATTATGCAAACTTCAACCGATCTCCTACGACTGTCTTCCTATAGCCCTGAAGAACTTCGTATGGTCCATAAGAGAACCTGCATTAGGGAAAAATATGCAACTTTTCATTTCTAACTTTACTTTCCAATTTCAGAGGTTTTACATCTTGTATGTGGAGTAGGTAGTGTATACAGACATTACTAGTCTCCTTTAGGTCCCTTTCATCGTGTGACACATTGAACAAGATAAGGATATCCGCACAGAACCTACCTAGCTGTAGAGGCAGAAGGTAGGTTTATGTACTTTTTTGTGACAATTGGTTATGATGGCTCAGCTGGTTACTAATTCATAACTCGCATTAATATGCATTACCAATTAGTAGTATAATTGATATTTGTTTCCACCGATCAGTCTTATGGGGGTCGGTTTGGTTATGTTTGTGTTGTGTAACTTCCGAGCATAGGGGGGTCTGATTAGGTTATTGTTTGATTTTATAATTGTGTATCTTAGGTTGATTTGATAGTAGTTATGTATATGAGTTGGACTTATCGTTTCGAACTGTTATTTATTACCTTGGGTCGGATAGAGCTTGAGGTGAGTATTTTAAATAGTGGTTTTCACCATTGGTAATCTTTTTTAGTTGACATCCATAATAGGCTTATTCCAAGATCAGGGTATCGGGCAAGTACCTCAGAGTATGTTACCTTCTCACGGTCTTTTTCTCAATGTATTCTATTGTTTCATCTCTATTTACGTGTATTTCCATGCAATATATCTTATTTAGCTACTTGTACAATTCGTTCCTTAGTTACCTAGAATTTATGCTTGCTTCATCTTTGGACCTGTATCGGCCTATGCATACTGAATACCGTTTGTTGGTACTTATACTACCGTCTACACTCAACAGATCATATTGCAATGTATTCTATTGTTTCTTCTCTATTTAACTGTATTTTCATGTAATATCTCTTGTTTAGCTGCTTGGACAATTCTTTCCTTAGTTACCTAGAATATATTCTCGCTTCATCTTTGAACCTGTATCGTCCTTGTTGGTATTCATATGTCATCACCTAGACCGTCGTGATTGGCACCCATACTAACCCTCCGGTAGGAGAACCATCACTACAACCCAAACTAAAAAACTTAATCAAAACTAAGGCATTTAAAGATACAGAAGCAGGTTTAAATACTAAAGGAAAAATAGATTTCCCATAAACTCCAAAAGTCTAATCAAACAATTGCATAAATGTCAATGTACCAAAACTATAACAAGGATCACAAGTCTAAAGGGAATGGGTACAACCCAATTCAACATAAGAAAATCTAAAGTACTAGTCTAAGTCTGAAGAAGTGGACATAAACAAAAACATAACTCATGGTAGCCCGAAAGAACTGGCTCACCCTTGAATTCGATTGATCATTGATCTTCTAAGCGAGGTTTGTCAGTAGCCGCCTGAAGATGCCCTGTACTCAACAAAGAAAGAGAAAGTGCAATATCAGTACACAACCACAGTGTACTGGTAGGATCATGCGGCTATCCCTAAAGGTGAAACATATATAAGTCATTACAACAATAATAAACATGTATACACCGAATATATACAATATCAATTATCACTTACGAACAACGTACAATTTCACCAATCTCAAGATATACAGTCATGTCAAGTCAATGGTCCTCTCATGGGACCCAAACCCAAACTATTAGTGTATTGGTACGTGGTACCCGATCCAAATTAGTGTGTCAGACGTGGCACCCGATCCCATAGATACGCCAAAATGTGGCACCCAATCCAAGTTAGTGTGTTGGAACGTAACACCCAATCCATTCAACAAGTCACAATCACGATCAAAATGTACATTCTCATAATCATACAATCAAGTCATGATTTATGGCATACAATTATTCAATCATCCTCATTTACGATTAGTGTGATCAATAATGCAACATTCGCATACATAATGCATTATAATGAAGTAATTACTAACATACATCACACCAACATGAAATCACAACCATCACCTACCTCGAACAAAGCTTGAATCCCCTAAGAAACTTGATTCTTCTATTTCCGTATTCTTTCCGCTTGTTCTTGGTCTACAAATAATCAATATAACGCGAGGATTAATAAACAAGACCCAATTACCCGGATCATAATATATAATATCAACCCTAGGTCAAACCCTTGGTCCCCATACCCAGATTAGGGATTTTTCCACCATAATTCCCTATCAACCGCCCCCCTCCCCCATCGATAATTACCCAAGAAACTAAGTTCTACGGATCAAAATATGGATTCGGGGAGTACAAACCTTACCTTTAGCCTCAAGAATGGTGTAAAACTATCAAGAAAACATATGGGGTCGTCTCCTAGCTCTCAAAGTCCAAAAGTGCAGAATAAAACAATTTTGGGGTTTATTTCCAACTTAATTCGCGACTAGCCTGCTATGGCAGCCCCTAACCCGCCACAGCGGCCCCACCGTGACGTGATAAATCCCACCCTGGCAGCTTGCGCGGAGACAAAACGGCGTAATTAGAGTCTCAAACCCCTATTTCACAACACACTTTTATCCCATGACACTCAAAAATACTTGTTCATGCTAAGATTAGTTTCGGGAGTTCTACTCGCCTGAATTCAATTCCGTAAAGTCGTACGGTTTCCTTAACGCCTTAGCTATCTACTCATGTGATAAAAATCATAATTAGATCTCTCATTTGTTACCAGAATTCTCTAGACCTCGCTGACTCTGATTTCGTCCAAATTTGGACTAGGTTGGGAAATTTCAAGATACTACGAAAAAAAATCCGGCCCAAAATTTTTCCCCGTTGGTTTTTCTATAACGATGGGAACAGGTCGTTACAATAGATACCAATTTATCCATCACCCATCCCCGAGTGACAAACTAGGAGAAAACGGGCTAAGGTTAGAGTAGAGTAGTGCATGAATCGATGTACAACTGGGGATACTTGTCTAGCATGTCCTTCTGGGTTTCCGAAATAGCTTCCTCAACTGGACTATGCTTCCACTGAACTTTCACGTACTTTATCTCCTTGTTCCTCAGCTTCTGGACATCACAATCAAGAATTGCAATCGGTTCCTCCTCATACAAAAGGTCCTTGTCTAACACAACTAATTCCCATTTTATGATGTAATCCCCATCACCATAATATCTCTTCAACATGGAGACATGAAATATCGGATGAACCCCCGATAGGTTGGGAGATAAAGCCAATCTATAAGCCACTGGCCCTACGCAATCAAGAACCTCAAAGGGACCAATGTAACGAGGACTAAGATTTCCCTTCTTGCCAAATCTCATCACTCCTTTCATGGGTGATAATTTAAGAATAACTTTCTCACCAGTTTGAAATGCCATATCTCTTACCTTATGGTCTGCATACTTTTTCAGTCTACTCAGGGCCGCTAAAAGCTTAGCTTGGATGCTTCTTACCTTATCTTGAGCATCCTTCACTAAATCAACTCCCAAAGGCTTCACATCTCTAGCCTCGAACCATCCTATGGGTGATCTACATCCCCTCCCATAGAGTGCTTCAAACGGTGCCATATATATGCTGGAGTGATAACTATTGTTATAAGAAAACTTACAAAACGGTATGAACTTATCCCAATGTCCCCCAAAGTCAATCACACATGCCCTCAACATGTCCTCTACACTTGAATAGTCCTCTTTGATTGCCCGTCCGTCTGTGGATGTAAAGTTGTACTAAAAGTGAGTTGTGTGCCTAATTCATCATGTAATTTCCTCCAAAACTTGGATGTGAACTGCGTACCACGGTCTGAGATGATAGAAAGGAGCACTCTGTGCGGCCTTATTATCTCTTTTACATACACCTTAGCCAATTGTTGAGCATTATAATCTATTCTGACCGGAATAAAATGGGCTGACTTAGTCAATCTGTCAACCACTACCCAGATAGAATCAAACTTCCCCAAAGTCTTGGGAAGACCAACCACGAAGTCCATAGCTATCCTTTCCCACTTCGATTCTTGAATTGGCATTCTCTAAAGCAAAATTGCAGGCCTTTGATGCTCATATTTTACTTGTTGGCAATTTTGACACTTAGCCACAAATTTCGCTATCTCATTCTTCATTCCCGGCCACCAATAAAGTTGCATCAAATCTTGGTACATCTTAGCCACACCCGGATGAATGGAATACCTCGAACCATGAGATTTTGTTAACAACTTTTGAATAAATTCATCTACTCGAGGGACACAAATCCTTCCTTTAAAATAGAGCACATCCCCCGCATCAAGAGTGGTCTCTTGTGCCTTGCCAGACATTGTCTTGTTTCTAAGCTCTCTCAAATTCTCATCCTCAAACTATTTGGCCTTGATCTCTTCAATGAACGTGGGCCTTACTTCAATGCTAGCTAACACCCCGCCTTTCTCTAAGATGCCTAACTGTATGAACTTAGACTCGAAGGTCTAAATTTCCTTAGCCAAAGGTCGCTTGGACACGCTAAAGCAAGCTAGACTACCCATACTCACCGTTTTTCGACTCAAAGCGTCTACCACTATATTAGCCTTACCCGGATGGTATTGAATGGTGACATCGTAATCCTTAAGTAACTCCATTCACCTTCTCTATCTCAAATTCAGATCCTTTTGAGTGAACACATGTTGTAGACTACGATGATCAGTAAACACCTCACACTTGAGACCATAAAGATAATGTCGCCAGATCTTAAGAGCAAACACTACTGCTGCCAACTCTAACTCATACGTTGGTAATTCCTCTCATGCATATTCAACTGACGCGATGCATAAGCTATAACATTCTTATCCTACATTAACAAAGCACCAAAACTCCAAATATGAAGCATCATAATATATAATAAAATCCTTACCTTCCACCGGTAATGCTAGAATAGGTGCGGTGGTCAAACGAGTCTTGAGCTTTTGAAAGCTCTCCTCGCATTTTTCAGTCCATTCAAAACGTACCTCATTTTTTGTCAAATTTGTCAAATGTGTGGCAATAGAAGCAATGTGTTTCAAAATTCGACGATAGTAGCTAGCGAGCCCCACAAAACTCCTAACTTCCATCACAGAGCTAGGTCGAACCCAATTTTTAACCACTTCAATCTTTTGGGGATCTACCATTACCCCTTCTTTTGAAACTACATGCCCCAAAAAGGCAACCGAAGTCAACCAAAATTCACACTTAGAAAATTTCGCATACAACTTTTGTTTCCCAAGAACACCCAAAACAATACGGAGATGGTCGACATGCTCTTCCTCACTTTTTGAGTAGACCAAAATGTCATCAATAAAAACTATAACAAATGAATCAAGAAATGGTTTGAACACACCATTCATCAAACTCATAAAAGCTGCAGGCTCATTATTCAACTTAAATGACATAACTAGAAATTCATAGTGCCCATAGTAGGTCCTAAACGCTGTCTTGGGCACATCCCCAGGCCTAATTTTTAACTGATGGTTATCAGACCTAAGATCAATCTTAGAGAAAACTGATGCATCTTGCAATTGGTCAAAAAGATCATCTATCCGAGGCAATGGATATTTGTTTCTAATGGTGACCTTATTCAATTGTCGGTAATCTATGCACATCCTCATACTAACATCATTTTTCTTAACGAACAAGACCAGAGCACCCTACGGTGAAGCACTAGGATAGATGAAACCCTTATCAAGTAGTTCTTGGATTTGAGCCTTAAGCTATCTCAACTCTACCAGAGCCTTGCGATATAGAGGGGTGGAAATGGGGCGGGTACCAGGTTCCAAATCAATGCAGAAATCTATATCTCTATCTGGAGGCATACAAGACAAATAAGTAGGAAACACTTCTCTAAATTCTGACACCACAGGAATAGACTGGATAGAGGGAGACTCAACCTCCACATCCCGAATATGAGCTAAGTAAGCCAAACAACCCTGCCCTACCAATTTTCTAGGCCGAATAGAGGATATGACCTTAGCTTGCTTAGGATTGTACACCCCTTCCTACTCTAATTTTTCCCTTCCCGGAATTTCCAGAGTCACAAACTTAGTATTACAACTAAGCACATCATAATAGGGGGACAACTAAGACATGCCTAAGATTATGTCAAAGTCCATCATATCCAAAATCACCAAATCAGCCCAAGTTTGAAAACACATAAACAAGATAGGACAAGTATGATAGACATGCGTGACTATGACAAACTCTCCAACTGAGGTAGAAACATGGATGGGGGCATCAAGTATATCCCAATTCATATCAAACTCTGAGGCAAATCGCACGGACACATAAGAATAAGTAGAGCTGTAATCAAATAACACATTAGCCATCCGGTCACAGACAAGAATAATACCTGTGATCACTGCATCAGAAGACTCTACCTCGTTCTTGCCCAAAAAGGCATAACACTGAGCCCGATCATCTTGACGGGTGACTTCCCTGCCTGGCTGCATTATACCTCTGCCTGCGTTACCATTTCCCCAACCTCCACGGCCTCACTGATTTCCTCCTCGCCCACCTTGTGGACACCCTCGACCATTATTACATTTCTTATGGGTTTCCACTGCTCTAGACTGCTGTTGCGCAGAATCCAACATGAATGGGTGGGGACAATCTCTCCTCATATGCCCAGGTTCTCCATAGTTGTAATAAGTGCGATAAAAAGATGGCATGCTGCCCGCCGAAGGTGCGGCTCCCTGTCTATCTTGAATCAAATTCTGAGGTGGAGTTCTCGAGTAATTACCTATAGAAGCGGGCATAGTAGACTGAATTGGCCCGGCTGCAAGTGTCGGCCTCCCTGAACCTATGGAGTAAGAACCCTGAAAGTTACCTGAATTCTTGGCCTTCTTATCCAATGCCTTAGCCTGACCGTCTCGCCTCACCCCCTCCACTTTATTCACAAAATATGTTACCTTATTTAAGCCTTTTCCTGAAGAGGTCATATGAACAAACAATACTTGCAACCCAGAGTTTAGTCCTTTAACAAATAGGCGGATCCTCTCTTCCTTAGTAGTCACCAATTGCGTAGAATATCTCGACAAAGCATGGAACTTAGCCTTATAAGCAGCCACTGACATACCACCTTATTCCAAAGCCATGAACTCATCTTTGTTGCGGTCTCTCAAGGTCAGGGGCCATACTTCTCCAAGAACAGAGCATGAAACTGGGTCCAAGTGAGTGGAGGTAAAAATGAAGATCTACATTTCACAAACTCTACTACATGCTGATGGACCATTCCCAACTTATGAAGACTCTCATAACAATCTAGGATGAACTCATAGGCATCCTCACTCTCAGAACCAAGGAACACATGCGGTTTCAATTTCAAGAACTTAGTCAACATCTCATGCTCATTACCTGTCATAACAGGGCCCAACAAAGGACGAAAGAAGGCATCAGTACCTACAATTCCACCCACCTTAGGAGCAATGATAGCAATAGGGGGATTTGCAGGAGCTTGAGTTGCTTGAACAGAGGGAAGCACTCCAGGACCAACACATCCTTTCTGGAACAACATAATCTGTTGAGCTAACACTGGATCTAAGGGAGGAATACATGTAGTCTCAGCCTGCACCTCTTCCTATTGTCCAACATTCTCCTCATCCTCAACCTCAACATTCTCTTCTATCTCTTCATGATATGTAGGAGGATTCTCATTTCTGGGAGCATTCTCAACCGGAGCTCCATCCCTAGTAGGTGCTACGTCCTCAGCCTCTGCCCTTTGCTCTTCTTCTACCCCTGCCTCGACCACGACCTCTAGCTGTGGATTCCTCAGATGGCGCATTAATAGGAGCTACGACATGACTCTGTTGAACCTAGTATTAACCATCTGTGGACAGAAAAGTGAAAGAGATTATATACCAATTTGGATCACCAGATACCAATTGGAACCAAGTTATAGCACGAAAGGAGACAAGAGAAAACATAGAGATTTCCTAATGTCCTATATCTCTCGAAGAAAAGTACAGACGTCTCTCTACCATTCCGTAAGACTCTAATAGTATCGTTTTGGTACATCAAGACTGAAGAACCTGAGGCTATGATACCAACTTTGTCACGACCCAGACCATCGTGATTGACACCCACACTAACTCTCCAGTGGGAGAACTATTACTATAACCCAAACTAAACAACTTAATCAAAACTAAGGCATTTAAAGATACGGAAGCAGGTTTAAGTGCCAAAGGAAAAATTGAGTTCCCATAAACTCCAAAAGTCTAATCAAACAATTGCGAAATGATGCCAAGAACCTGAAAGTCAATGTACCAAAACTCTAACAAAGATCATAAATCTAAAGGGAGTGGGTACAACCCAATTAAACATAAGAAAATCTAAAGTACTAGTCTAAGTCCGAAGATGTGGACATAAACAAAATGAGAACTCATGGCAGCCCGGAAGAACTGGTTCACCCTTGAATTTGATTGATCACTGATCTTCTAAGTGAGGTCTGTCAATAACCGCCTGAAGATGACTTGTACTCAAAAAAGAAAGAGCAAGTGTAGTATCAGTACACAACCACAGTGTACTGGTAGGATGACGCGGCTATCCCTAAAGGTGAAACATATATAAGCCATTACAACAATAATAAACATCCATTCACCGAACATATACAATATCAATTATCACTTGTGAACAACGTACAATTTCACCAATCTCGTGATATACAGTCATATCAAGTCAATGGTCCTCTCATGGAACCCAAACCCAAAATGTTAGCGTACCGGTACGTGGTACCCGATCCAAGTTAGTGTGTCAGACGTGATACCCGATCCCATATATGTGCCAGAACATGGCACCCGATCCAAGTTAGTGTGTTGGAATGTAACACCCGATCCATTCAACAAGTCACAATCACAATCACAATGTACATTCTCATAATCATACAATCAAGTCATGATTCATGGCATACAATTATTCAATCATCCTCATTTATGATTAGTGTGATCAATAATGCAGCATTCGCATACATACATCCATTATAATAAAGTAATTACTAGAATACATTACACCAACATGAAATCACAACCATCACCTACCTCAAACAAAGCTTGAATCCCCTAAGAAACTTGATTCTTCCCTTTCTGGATTCTTTCCGCTTGTTTTTGGTCTACAAACAATCAATATAACGTGAGGATCAATAAACAAGACACAATTACCCAGATCATAATCAATAATATCAACCCTAGGTTTAACCCTTGATCCCCATACCCAGATCAATAATTTTTCCACCATAATTACCATATCAAAACCCTCCCCCATCGATACTTACCCAAGAAACTAATTTCTACGGATTGAAACATGGATTTGGGGAGTAAAAACATTACCTTTAGCCTCAAGAATGGTGGAAAACTGTCAAGAAAATACACGGGGTTGTCTCCGAGCTCTCAAAGTCGAAAAGTGCAGAATAAAATGAATTTGGGGTTTATTTCTGACTTAATTCGCGACTAGCCCGCTATGGCTGCCCCTAACCCGCCACAGCGGCCCCGCCTTGGTGGGATAAATCCACCCTAGCGGCTTGCGCAGAGACAAAACATCATAATTAGAGTCTCAAACTCCCATTTAACAACACATCTTCATCCCATGACACTAAGAAAATACCCGTTCCCGCTAAGATTAATTTTAGGGGTTCTACTCGCCTGAATTCAATTCTGTAAAGTAGTACGGTTTCCTTAATGCCTTAGCTATCTACTCGTGTGATAAAAATCATAATTAGATCTCCCATTTGTTACCTAATTTATCTAGACCTCACTGACTCCGATTTTGTCCAAATCTGGACTAGGTTGGGAAATTTCAAGGTAATACGAAAAAGTTTTCCGGCCCAAAAATTTTCCCCGTTGGCTTTTCTATAATGACGGGAACAGGTCATTACATCATGCTACCTTATACACCCTATAGATCATATTACAAGTTCTTACTATTTATTTGGGCCTCGTGTAGAACAACTTTTGAGATTTGGAGATTGGGGTGCGCTCATGATGTTCAGGGTTGTCGATGTCCCTTTATTTTAACTCGAACTAGTCTTTACTTTGAATTCACATATAATTTTGTATATGTTTAAATTTGTAATGACTTGTACACCTATTTTGACAAGAGGCTCGACTACCGACTGATACCAGGTCTTGGGGTAGTTTGTATATATATATCTAGGGTTATCTCTCCTTCTCCTTCTTTTGTGTGATAACTTATTACTCCTGGTTCCCAGCTTAGGATTTTGTTTACCTACTAGTTGAGTCTCGTAGGAGCAATCATGACCTTCACATTGACATAAAGTACCATCACATCTCATAAAATACACGTACAAAAAAAAATCCTTCGTTAAAAAGTGTCAAATGAACCATAAAATTTTAACACATCATATAGAAACTCTTACTTAAATGAGGTGAATTTTACTTCTAGAATTTAGTTCTTCACCAACCAACGTATTGAATTAGAGAATCCCATGTTTTTTCCCCAAAAATCACTACTCCAGAAATTCTTTATTAAAGAATTAGAAATTAAATAGGGTTCTAGGCTATTTTTCTATAGATAATAGAGATTTAAAATGGGGATGGTAGGCGTTATTAGGTGGATCATAATTTATTTTGCTATTTAATTATTTTATGTTAATTATAAAATAAATCAATTATATTGTGCCACATAATAAATGAAACCTTAAGTTATATTTTCAAATGGGGCCACAAAAGGAAGATCATTAGATGGCTAATACACTGATGTTGGGGGGATATTAGAGCCAGAAGGTAAACTTAGGTTATTTTTGTAAAAAAATCGATAATTCAATGGAATTTGATGGCATTTTCAATATCAATAACTATTAAGGAAGTAAATTGATTTTCGACTAGACATAAGACATAAAGTTGAAATAGTGGCTTGAATAATATTTGCACAATTTTGAACACAAAGAATGTAAAAGAAAATATTTTATAAATGCATGTTATCTCCCAAGATATATTGTTGATATCAAATTCTTATTGTACATGCATTTGGAAATATAATAATTGCAATGAAAAAGTAAAAACATTAACATTTTATACTAAGAACTTTCTCTTATATTATTTCTTGTCTCAATCACTGAAAATGTCAAGTCCAAATTCAACCGATTGACATAAAAACCAATTAGTTCTTTTCCCTCAAATCCTCGTCGTATAACAACTTGTTCAATCCAATCATCATAAAATCCAAAAACTCCATCATTGTCCCTATGCAACATGAGCAAATGGTTAACTCTTGTGTCTTGATCCCAAATAGGAATCCTGACCTCATCTTCTACCTCAGCGACTATAGCCACTAAAGGATCCATGTTCTCGAAAATGTACTTCAAATCACTTTCATTAAATCTTATGCCTCTAAAATCCTTTGTTAACCATTTCACCAAAGGAAACTCACTCTCAACCTTATTTTTTCCTTTCTTCCACAACGTCCTGTATATTTTTGAAATGAATCTCATACACATTGTTACTTTAAAGGTATAGACTGTATTTTGATGAATTATGTTGATTTTGGGCGGTATATATATAGTCCTCCAGCGTATTAATTCGTGAAGTAAATATAATCTATTGAGATAAACAATTAATTATTATAAAGATTATTTAAATTTTCCATTTTCTTTAAAGATCTACAAAAACATTAATTAAATAATTCCACTTTTAAAATTTTGTAGCAAGTAGATTAAATCAAATTAAGAGACCTTTTATTAGTATGTTCGAGATCTTAAATAATTTAATGTTTTCTTTATAAAGAAAATTACTATTTTACCCCTTAGACCTGTCAGGGATATCAAGTCAAACATAAATTTTTTGGTGACCATTTACTGTGTAATCCCATCAAAAGTGTGTATTGGTAACAATTTGTCTTGACCCTAACCCTCGAGTCATGATGGCATCTAGGATAATTCACTAGTAGGTAAGCCAACACATATCCCAGAATAACAAGTAACATATATATTGAGTAGAAACAACAATAACAAGATAAAAATTAATCTATATAACGAAAGCAACGCAAAAATATGAAACAACAGAATATATATACAACCAAAAGAGATGACTTATTCCCAAAATATGGTAGTGACTAGTAGAGATCTATTTAAAGAGTACAAGTCCCAAGAGTGGACCAATATACAACCTTTTCTCAAGTATGAAAGACTAGTGAAAATTATAAACAAAAGGATACAGGCTGATCCAGGATGTCATAAGCTTACCATTGGTCTTGGAATATTCCATTCGCAGGCTCGAAATTAATGTTGGAGACTAGTGCTTTGATTACACTCAACTACACTTCATCCAATTCTAAGTGTAGGCGGTCACAATCAAGTACAAATCCAACAAAGAGTTGGATTCGATCCCATAGGGAGGGATACGGTAGAGAATTTAATTACGAAGTGAAGTGAGTGTTCTAGACGATTGTAGGAATAGATTTTATCAAAACAATTAAAGTAAGTTGCAGGGTTTGACAACTAGTGTCAATTGGGGGGGATTAGAGTGACAGTTAACAGCTAAGAGAACAGGGGAGTAATCAAGTAGAGAGGGGATCCTTGGGGATGTGATTGATTAAATGCTAATTTTGTTGTTTGGGTGATTACTATTTATTAAAAGACGTTGAATTTTAGTAGGTAGGCTAAGATTTAGATGTAATATCCATCTCTAGATCAACTATCACGATTCAAGCGAGTTCTCTTGAACCTCGACAAGCATAACAATTATGAACATCCCAAAACCTCAATTAATCTACTCTGTCGAGCTAGATTGGTAGGATCAAATTAAGATTCATTTTCTTAAGCTGAATCCACAATAACCCAATCACTACAATCATCAATTGATAGTTTAAATTCTAAAACCTCTTTTTCAATAAAGCCTGGAATACTTAACTAGAATTTTCATTTGTAACTACAATTCATGACTTAAAACTCAACTATCAATCAAACCCACATCAAATCAACAATTAAGTCAGTAAATACTAACATCGATAAGCTAATTGAGACAATTCATCACATAATCACACCACCGAAAATGGGGTTTTAACCAAACATTATAAAAATCAAGAAAGTGTTACCAACTACATTCTCCATCAGTTTGGGTAACAAATTGATGGTCTTCTGAATTCTCAAAATTGAGTTCAAAATTAATAAAACCTTCAATTTCTCCTCAAAATCTTAAAGAATAGTGTTAAGAGTGCTTTAGATCAAAAACCCCGATTTAGAATGTGAGGGGACTCCTTTTTCTCTTTTCAAAATTCAATGTATACATTCCAAGAGTTTCAGCTTCAGGGCCATTCAGTGAAATACGTCGAGCATCGCCGACCAGGTCGGCGACGCGCTAAATGCTTATGTCCATCACCTTTTTGTCTTGAGATTTCACCTTTTATGTGTTGTGACTTTAGGCGATCGAAGTCGGGCTCGCCGACCTGGATGGCGATGCGCCAAGTGTCCCTTCTTCTCGCCTTTTTTGCTTGCATTTTTACCAATGATTCTGTAACTTTAGGCAGGCTGAATCTCCTTCCCCGATCCAATCAGCATGTTTCCGACTTGTACATTCCACCGCCGAGTTGCCTTTGTCCAAGGGCTGGCATGCTGTAATTCTTGGCAAGCTGAAGAGCCACTCGGCGAGTCGCCGAGTGGCTTTGGCGATCATCTATCTTTCTTTTCTTCAACTTTTTCAGTTTTTTCGCTTCTTTTTGTCCGGTAACATCCTTGCCTTGCTCTTTTTTCCTTTCTTGCTGCAATTTAGCATTAAAACATCAGTTTAGAGCATAGAGTAGGCATTGAGGACACTAAGACTCTAGTTATTTATCCCTAAATGAGTAAAAATCCATGACTCATCAACACCCCCAACTTAAACTTTTGTTTGTCCTCAAGTAAAACACAAGATCAATTTGTTCAATAGGGATGTCTACCAATAATGCTACTCAAGACTCAACATGAATGCACATGAGGTTCAATCTTTTCATGTAATGTTCAAATGTGCACTACAAGTTTCAAACTGTGACTATCCATCATCAAATATACTTCAAGCGCACAATGCTTGCTTTAAATGCAAACTCAAGCTCAACAAAAGTATTTGAATGCCCTTTACATAAATGAATGATTCCATGCTCACACATAGCTCATCAAAATTTCAGAATTTAGGAATCAAGAGCAACTCTCACACTCTCAAAGATAAACACATGCATGATTCTACCCATAAGCTTGCCCGTATTTTCCAATCAACATGATATTAAGCTCAATCAAGATCACAAAGGTCTTTCAAGGTTTGTAACTGGGCTGAGGGTAGAGGTATGATCACTTTGGCTTAGTGACTTCTATCTTCATGAAGCATGGCCTGCATTTCATTTTTTCTCTTTTCTTTCACTCTTTTTTATTTTCACAATCACCCTATGCTCTTTTAAGCATGATTCATTGGACACCCCATTTTTTTTATCCATTGCACAAACTTTATTTCAACATTCTCCTTTTTTCAATGTTTTTCTTCTTCTTTTTTTTTTTATATATGAAGGGATTCCATCTCTTTCAACACAATCAATCAAGGGAAATTTTTTACAAACTTCTTGACTTTTTGCCTTTTTCACCACACCTTAATTTACTCTTTTGACCTAAGTTGGCTATTCAAACGAACCAATGGTTCATGACGATTATAGGTGATGGGATAAAGAGGTCGAAATTGTTCATGTTTCATTCAAAGAAAAGGTTAGGCTCAAATGGTGTCAAGCTAGGTTCACACTCTCACAAGGTGGTCACAAAGAGGTATACTAGCAATTTGGTTCACTCTCCACAAATATTTCCTAAGATCATCTCTATCATTCGCCTACATTAGTCAATTGGACTGACGGGGCAAGTTCTAGATATTACCAAGCACACATTTCAAAAAAATCTCACCACACATGGCATTTAGCACAATCATCGAACAAGATTCTACAATTTCAGCTTGCGTGCAACGATCATCACAAGAGGTCAAATCACCCACAGGCCAGTCACAATGAGATGCTCAGAGTGCACACATGACTTGTGCCACTCAACTTCGCTTCATTGGAATTGCACAAACATGTCGTTCAATCAAGAGCACTAATCAAGTCATCGATATTGATCATAATCGATAATCAAATATGCAAGAGAACAACCACATTTACAAACATCAAGAGGTGGAATCTCAAAATTGGATAAAAAATCAACCAACATACATTAGAAACCACAAATCCACAATCACACAGTCTAAACATAGCAAGCTATCACAAAAATAGGGTATGAGCTTACCACACCCCACCAAACAAACCTAACATTGTCGTCAATGTAAAATAAAAGTAAAGACATTACTAAAAAGAAACTATCATTGAATAAAAGGAGTAGGGTAAAAATAGCTCTTCACTTGCGATAGCAGCTTGAGACCGCAGAACCATTCGGTTAACCACCAAACTGAAGCTAGCTCACCAAAATTTCCATAATGTTGGCCCTCTAGGTGGGACCAAAAGGCGGGCTTGATCGGGCTCGCCAAACAAGACGAAAAACTGCCGAACAGTCTTGCAGCTCGTTAAAATATCAAAAACGTTTGGCACTCCATTTTGGACCAAAAAGAGGGCTAGATCAGGCTCGCCAAACCGTTCGGCAATGCGCCGAACAGACTTCACACTCACCCACTTTCCAGTTTGGTTGGAGGAGTTCACCCTATAAATTCAACAAACGTTATTCAAAAACAACTTAAACTTGGGTTGCCTTCCAATTACCACCTTAGTTAACGTCTGGCATGACATGGAAATACTCTCACACATCTTCCAAATACACCACTTCAATTACTGATATGTCCCAAAATTCCCCAAAATAGAGTTTCAAGCGTTGCCCATTTAATCTGAATGTTGGTCCTTCTTTCCTTTAACTTCAATTGCTCCATTTGTGAACACTCGAGTTACTTTGAATGGGCCAAACCACTTCAATTTGAGCTTACCCGGGAAAAGTCTTATACGAGAGTTGTAGAGCCAAACAAGGTCATATACTCGGAACTCTCGCTGAAGGATTTTAGCATCGTGCCACTTCTTCCTTTTCTCCTTATAAAGGGCTGAACTTTCCTACGCACTCAACTGAAACTCCTCCAATTCATGAAGTTGATTTACTCTCCCTTTTGAAGCATTCCCCCAGTTCATATTCAACACCTTCAACGCCTATAGTGCCTTATGTTCAAGCTTGACTGGTAGGTGACAAGATTTACCAAATACCAACTGATATGGTGACATGCCAATTGGCATTTTGAAAGTGGTGCGGTACACCCAAAAGGCATCATCCAATTTGCGAGACCAATCCGTCTGATTTGCATTCACTATGTTTGCCTGAATTTCCTTAATCTCTCGATTTGAAACCTCAACTTGGCCGCTTATTTGTGGGTGATACGGTGTTGCAACTTTATGCTTGACTACATATTTTCTAAACAACGATGTAAACAACCGGTTGCAAAAATGAGACCCTCCATCACAAATAATAGCACGTGGGGTACCAAACCTTGTGAAAATGTAGTGCTTTAAGAATTGCACAACACTCTTTCCCTCATTGTTGGGCAAGACTATAGATTCCACCCATTTTGAAACATAATCAACTGCCACCAAAATGTACTTATTTCTGAAAAAGCTCAAATGGACCCCGTGAAATCTATTCCACAAACATCAAACAATTCAACCTCTAGGATGGGATTAAGAGGTAGCTCATGTTTTCTGGATACCCCTCCTTGATTTTGGAATTGTATGCATTGTTTAACAAAGCCATGAGCATCTTGGTATAGTGATGGACAATAGTAGCCACTTTGAAGCACTTTGGCGGTTGTTCGCACCCCACTATGATGTCCACCAACAGGTGAAGAGTGGCAATCATTGAGAATCACATTGACTTCTTCTCCCGGTACACATCTTCAAATTATATGATCTGCACATTCTCTAAATATATATGGTTCATCCCAGAAGTACCTCTTCACATCAAATAAGAATCTCTTTGGTTGGTGAAAATTAAGGCCTTTGGGCATTATCCCACATAATACATAGTTGGCGAAGTCAGCATACCAAGGTGAGTTGCCCTTGGTTACCCTCATCATTGTTTCATCCGGAAATTCAGCCACAATATCCCTCTCATCGGGATCAACCATATTGGTTTCTAACCGAGACAAATGATCCGCCACTTGGTTTTCACATCCCTTCCGATCTTTTACCTCAAAATCCACCGAATCAATCTTGGCTTTGCATCCTTCTTAGCCATCAAATACCTAATTGCAGCATGATCCGTGTGCACCATTACTTTAGTTCGCAACAGGTATGATCTGAATTTTTCATACGCATACACCACTGCTAACAATTCTTGTTCCATGACGGTATAATTCTTTTGTGCCACATTAAATGTCTTACTAGCATAATAAACCAGGTGAAATAACTTTCACTTTCATTGACCAAGAACAGCACCCAAAGCAACACCACTAGCATCACATATGAGTTCAAACGAAATACTCCAATCGGGGGCAATAATGATCGGGGCTGACACTAGTTTTTCTTTCAAGCACAAAAGTTCTTTTAGGCAAGCTTCATAAAAATTGAAGGTAGATTCCTTTTCTAGCAATTTATAAAGTGGGTGGGGCTACCTTGGGAAAATCCTTTATAAACCACCTGTAGAAACCCGCTTGGCCTAGAAAACTCTGGACACCTTTTACCGAAATAGGAGGAGGAAGCTTGGCAATGACCTCCACTTTAGCTTGATCCACTTGCATTCCTCCTCCTAATTTTTTATTCTCCAAAACAATACCCTCATTTACTATGAAATGACACTTCTCCCAATTCAGAATTATATTGGTTTCCTTACACCTTTGAAGCACTTGCCCAAGGTGTTCAAGACATGCTTCAAATGAATCACCAACGACTGAAAAATCATCCATGAATATCTATATTGAGTCTTCCACCATGTCTGCAAAAATAGAAAGCATACATTGTTGGAATGTTGTCAGAGCATTGCACAACCCAAAAGGCATCCTCTTGAAAGCAAAAGTTTCATAGGGGCATGTGAAGGTAGTTTCCTCTTGTCTTCCGGTGCAATAAAAACTGGTTATACTTGGAATAACCATCTTAAAAGCAATACCATCCATGCCCCGCAAGCCTATAGAGCATTTGGTCCATAAATGGCATTGGAAAATGATATTTCTTGATCCATGCATTTATTTTCCGATAGTGCATTCATACTCGCCAATCGGTGACAGGCCTCATAGGTACAAGTTCCCTTTATTCATTTGTAACCACCATAATGCCTCTTTTCTTTGGTACACATTGTACGGACTTACCCATTTGCTATCTATAATAGGATAAACCACACCTGCATCTTGCCACTTGATTATTTCTCTTTTCACCACTTCTAGCATAGGAGGGTTTAGCCTTTTTTGATGCTCAACACTTGGTTTGCATTCACTATCCAATTGGATTTTATGAGTGCAAATCCTGGTGTGGGGGGGTGGGTCCCTACAATATTTGTGATTGTCCCTCCGATGGCTGTAATTTATCATTTTAATACCTTGACCAACAATTTCACTTGCCACTCAAGCAAGTCTGCTACAATGATGACATGCAAAGTATTGTTTGCTCCCAAGAATACATACCGAAGATGGGATGAGAGCGCTTTCAACTCAAGCTTTGGAGGTTCTTTAGTAGATAGTTTAGCGGGAGGACTTCCCCGATTTTTAGATCAATATTAAGATTTAATGGATTTTTAGAATGAGCACCTAATCCCGATAGAGAAGCCACAACTTCATCATACCTTTGAACTTCATCCTCATCATAATTTGAATGACAACAACAAGGGGTTCACCCATACACATCATTTCACTCACACTAGCTACTGCTTCATCAATCACATCAATCGTTGAGACCACATGGATGTCACTAGGTTGCTTCATAGATTTTCACAATTTGAACGTAACCTCCTCATTATTTACCCAAAACTTTAACCCACAACTTTCAACATCCACAAGAGCTCTACTAGTTGCCAAAATGGTCTACCTAAAATAATAGGTACTCCGGCATCAATCTCACAATCTAAAATAACAAAGTCAGTAGAAAAGATGAACCTATCTACTTTCACCAATATATCATAAATTATTCCAATGGGGTGTTTAATGGGCCGGTCTGATATGAGAAGACGCATGGTTGTGGATTTAGGTTCGTCCAGCCCAAGTTGTTTGAAGATGGCATACAACATCAAGTTAATACTTGCCCCCAATTCACACAAAGCTTTGGCAAACTAAAGCATCCCAATGGTACATGGGATGGTGAATGCCCCCGGATCATATTTCTTTCCAATCACATCTCTTTTCATAACGGCACTACAATTATGAGACGCCTCAACTGTTTCAAAATACATACTTCTTTTATTGGTTACTAGTTCTTTCATGAATTTTGCGTATTCCGGCATCTCCAACAATGCTTCTACCAAAGGAAGATTTATAGATAAAGTCTTGAACATCGACAGAAACTTTTGGAATTTAGCATATTCATCCCGTTTCTTGACTCTCTACGAGAATGATGGACTGATTTTAGGCAATCGTGTGATCGGCTTTTGTGAAGAAGAACCCTTTTTGAGATGGTTGTTTAGGTCTTTCCTCGACTTCTTTAGGTGTGTTATTTTTCGGTGCTCTGCCAGATTCCTCTAAATCAATGATATCGTCTCTCTTTGTTTTACAGTGTTTGTCACCTACTACTTTCCCACTTCGTCTTAACACAGCCAAGCATTTATCATGATTAAATTTTGAATTCACCATCAAATCACTTGCAAACTTCACTAGCGGCTTGGACTCCAACTGGACCGAAAGTTGACTCATTTGACATTCGAGTTGCTTGATAGATTCTGAGTGAGAGTTTACTTTATTATTCAAGGATGAGAATGAGCCTTCATTTCCTTAAGCATGTCATCAGATCCTTCAACATTATCTAGAATGTGTAATAACAAATCATCCACTCGAAGGCTCCCCGAATTGCCGCTAGATTTTGGGTTGTCACTCATTTGCATGTAACACACATCATAGTTGTCTTCTCTCCTCCAAAGGTCATTTTGGTCAGCCCAATCTCGATTATAACTTCTATGTTCACCCTCAATAAGTGTATTCCAACCTTGATTCCTGCCTAACTTTAAAGAGCCCGGGCAAGAACCCTCCTCGAGTCTTGACACTCTTTTTACCTCTTTCTTTTCACAACACTCTCAAAAACCTGTTTTCGCAACAATTCCATTTAGGACATCATCTTGCTAATGTTTTCATCCCACTCTTGGTCCTTTTCAATTTGTTCCTTTGTCATCCTGAAGTTCAAAGGAGACACTTGATCCTATTTAGTGTACCAAGCACGGTTGATTTTTGTCATTTCGTCAAGAAGAGTAGATGTTATTTCAAATGGTTGTTGCATTATCCCTCCTCGAACAAGCTGTTCAGCCACACCCTTGTTGACTTAATTTAGACTCTGAAAGAAATATTGGAGCAACAACTTTCGAAATCTCAACCATGTCTCATCAATAGGCTCACCATCTCTCGCTTAAAGTTATAAATATTGTCCCTCAACTTCACCATCTTTGAGGGTGGGAAAAAGCTTACGTAAAAAGACTCAATAAGCTCTTTCCAAGAAGTGGTTGATTTTCTTGACAACTCGGCAAACCAATTCGTTGCTTCCCCAATTAGAAAAAAGGGAAACAAATGAAGCCAGACCAAATCTTGCGTGATATTCTCTAAGGAAGAAGGACCACACACGTCCACAAAATTTTGGATGTGGTCATGGGGGTCCTCATGAGTCAGACCTCCAAACAGATCCTTCATTTGCAACAGCTGCAACATAGTGCTGGTCATGTGAAATACTGCATTGCCCATGACCGAAGGCAATCGAATAGCACCCACACTACCCAATTGATCTTCATTGACATCATGCAAGTTACCGATGTCATAATGATGTACAAGTTGGCTAGCGTTTCTCTTGTTCACACTCATCTCGTCACATGTTCAAGAGAAGCTAACAAAACACAAAAACAAAATAAGTTGATTCAACTACAAACAAGATTATATCAAAACTAAACTTCACTAAAAGAATTCTAAACACCACTCCCTGGCAGCGGTGCCATTTTTTATAACGCTCAACTATACTTTATTTAATTCTAAGTGTAGGCGGTCTCAATCAAGTATAAACCCAACAAAGAGTCGGGGTCGATCCCACAGGGAGTGATACAATAGAGAACTCAATTACAAAGTGAAAGGAGTGTTCTAGTCGGTTGTAGGAATAGATTTTATCAAAACAATTAAAGTAAGTTGATGGGGTTTGACAACTAGTGTCAATTGGGGAATTAGAGTGACAGTTAACAACTAAGAGAACCGGGGAGTAATCAAGTAGAAAGGGATCATTGGGGATGTGATTGATTTAATGTCAATTTCGATGTACGTGTGATTACTATTTACTAAAAGACATTGAATCTTAGTGGGTAGGCTAGGCTTTAGATGTAATAATCATCTCTCGATCAACTATCACGATTCAAGCGAGTTCTCTCAAACCTCGATAAGCATACAATTATGAACAACCCAAAACCTCACTTAATCTACTCTGTCAAGCTAGATAGGTAGGATCGAATTAAGATTCATTTTCTCAAGATAAATCTACAATAACCCAATCACTACAATTAGTTTTAATTCTGAAACCTCTTTCTCAAGCAAGCCTAGAATACTAAACTAGAATTTGTATTTAAAACTACAACTCATGACTTAAAACTCAACTATCAATCAAACCCACTTCAAATTAATAATTAAATCAGTAAATACTAACACCCATAAGCTAATTGAGACAATTAATCACATAATCACCCCCCCCCCCAAGAATGGGGGTTTTATCCAATCATTATAAAAAGAAAGAAAGTGTTCCCAACTACGTTCTCCATCAGTTTGGGTAACAAATTACAAGCCTTCCAAATGCTCAAAATTGAGTTCAAAATCAATAAAACCTTCAATTTCTCCTCAAAAACATAAAGAACAGTTTTTAGAGTGCTTTAGATCAAAAACCCAAAGTTAAAATGTGTGGGAACTCCTTTTTCTCTTTCAAAATTCAATTTATACGTTCCCAGATATTTGGCTTCGGGGACATTCAGCGGAATAAATCGAGTGTCGCCAACTTGGTCGGCAACGCGCCAAATGCTCCTATCCATCACCTTTTGGCTTTAGTCTGCACCCTTTATGTGTTGTGACTTTAGGCGATCGAAGTTGGTATCACTGACCTGGTTGGCGATGCGTCAAGTGTCCCTTCTTCTTGTTCATTCCATCAGCATGTCGCCGACTTGTTCATTCCATCGTCGAGTTGCCTTTGTCCAAGGGCTGGCATATTGTAATACTTGGCGAGCTAAAGAGCCACTTGGTGACTCACCGAGTGGCTTTCGCGATCATCAATCTTTCTTTTGTTCAGCTTTTTCAACTTCTTCACTCATTTTTGCCCTGTAATGTCCTTGTCTTGCTCTTTTTTCCTTTCTTACTACAATTTAGCATTAAATTATCAGTTTAAAGCATATAATAGGCATTAAGGACACTAAAACTCTAGAGTCTAAGCCCTAAATGAGTCAAAATCCTCAACTCATCATGCTCCGACCTAAATCATTAAGTCAGATGCATAATATAGTATGATCATATAAACAATAAGTATGAAGTAGGCCTCTTAGGTAAACTGAGCTTGGAAATTAACACAATAATAAAAATCGAGAAATAACAAAAACTAGAGGTCAAAGAGCAGAGTGGTAATGAGAGACTAACTGTAGTGCACACGAGCCTAGTAATGAAAGGAAACGAAATACATGTAAGTAGCTATAACTTGGCTCAACCCCCATAAGCATGGAAGGTACAATCTTGCGCAAGATAAAGTAATTATCCCGAATGGATCCCCATAAGCCCGGTAAGTACACAAAAGAGCTACCAATATTGATGAATAAGAGCCCATGAATCTAGAATAGGGGAGTGAATAATCCAAACCTCGAACTATGTCTAGAAAACATGATGAACCAAATAAAGCCATATCTCCAAGTCTCAATGGACTGGAAGTAATGTTACCAAAACCTGGATTATGGATGAATATAATTTGTTAGGACCTTAATTCCACAGAAATGAACAGTCAAGGGAAGATACTATAACTAGAATCACAATCATAAGGCTGCTATGGATCAAAAAACCCACCCTAACTTTTCCAACCAATTACTCTAAGCTCGATCCAGGTCCAATCTTTGGTCGTCAAATTAAGACCAAAATCACAATGTAAGACCATCAGGGCTATTGAAAAAAGGAGATATGGGTAAAAGGTCACAAGAGAAAAGATACCACCTAGCTATGCCCCATACTATCAGACCCAAGTATGTTATATCACTCTATAGGAAAATAAGTCGTCGAAAGGAACATCCTAAAATCTCTAAGACCTATCGGCTCCAAAATGCAAGTTTAAAGCAATCACTAGCCTACACCTAGGATAAGGCCAAAAATAAGATAGAATAATCATATCAAAAAAATTATAAAAACTAGAAGGCTTGATATGATTAACATAACCAAACATAGGTATGCTCGATTCCTTGAAAATATGGAAATAAGGCGAGGGCATAAATTCTAATAATAACACATGCTTCATCTATAAATTAAACCCAATTATAGCTATTCAGCATGAATTCACATTTACAAGCTCAATCTAAATATAGATAAGCCATAGGCTGCCTTAATACCCAACAAGTACGCTCACAATCATGATTCTGGATCTTATCATTTCAAAGATACTTCTCATCACTGCCATGCTACCTGTAGCATTCCAGAAACTAGTAGGCTAATCTAGGGCTTGACGTTAGGGTTAGAGCCTTGAATGTACTTTTCCGTACCTTAAAATTCATGTTTAGTGATAAAACGTCAAGGTATAAACCCCAAGGACCAACCCTAGGTCCTTGAGGAAAAGCCTCAAGGAGACTGTTTGGCAGTGACCCACGGAGGGCAACCACGCCTCATGGGTCAGCCCATGCCCATTAGATGGGAGTCGTAGGTCAAGCCTACCAAAACCAATCCCCAGAACCCCGACTCATGCTTCATCAGCATGGGTCGTGGGTCCATCCATGGTCCATAGGTGAGTGGGTCGTGGGTCACACTTGGAGACTGTTTTGGGGGTTGGACTTAAGGGTATTTTTGGTATTTCCTTTTTAATTAACTATTAAGTGGTATCGTTTTGCACAAAAATAAACTAACTATATAAGTATTTTAGTCGTTTTGCACAAAAATAAACTAACTATATAAGTATTTTAGTCACCTAAACTAACTCATCTTCAACATAATTTCTAAATCTCCCAATCAAACCAAAATCCTCTCCAAATTATTATCTCTATAACTCCAAAGAAGAAGAAGAAGAAGGGTGAATCTAGGGTTGATGGGTCCATATTTTTCTCCTCAAATTTGTGGCAAAACTTCATGAAGGTATGGTAGTTTTTGATCCATGGATAGTTTTCATCCCTGGAATTCCTCCAAACTCAATTTCAAAACTTGTAACTTCCCCCAAAAACTAGAGTTTTACTCCAAGTCATAGATTCACTTCAAAAAAGATTCTAATGGTTTAATTTCTTTATGGTATGATCAAATTGATGATTATTTACTGTTTTTATGATGAATTCCCCAAGAATCCATGAATTCCCCTATTTCCCCAATTTGGATCTAAAAGTGGGTGTGTTGATTGATGAAAGTAGAATATGATAGAATTATACATGTAGTAATAGAATTACTTGAATTATGTTATCCTCCACGTCTAATGTAGTAATTCTAGATATATTTATGGAATATGATCTATGATTCTTTAAGGGTAAAGTATATGAATTATACATGATTATGAGGTGTAAGTATATGCATTTAGATCACTTTAAGGGTAAAGTGAGTATGATTATGATCTAGTTGTTGTTCTTATTCATGCATTGCACAAGGATTCTTTGACGGTATTTATGGTATGTTTCTAGTATTACATGATGACTTATATGTTGAATATGCCTATGACTTATGCTTTTACCTTAATCTTCATGATGGTTCCTAAACTTGGCAAAGTGCATGCTTTTCAACTAAAATGTCCCTTTTTAGAATGTTTTCAAGGATTTTATGCATGACTATCATACTTAGTACATCTTTGTACTAATCCATATTTTCTACATTTTCCCACAAAGTGTAGGTTCCGGTGTTTGAGGTGATCTTCTTTTGATTCAAGCTTGGATCGACTATTCTCCTAGCTTGTGGTGAGTCCTCATGGATCCTAGGATGAGTGATGTCTTGTAGTTCCTTTTCTTTCATTGTACTAGACTTTCGGATTTTATTGTAAGGGTTGTGACCCTATTTGATACTTCGATTGTAATAGCTGGATAATTGAGACAAAGTCTAGACTTCCACTTTGCTATTATGAATACTTCTTAAGACTTGAAATGTGTTTTACTCTTTATTGTTCTTTACTTATGGTATGGAATGCTAAGTGTCTTACATAGTGCCTTTAGGGGCATTATGTTCCTTGTTACGTCTATGGGGTACCCTTGGGTCGTGACAAACTTGGTATTAGAGCACAAGGTTTAAAATGATTCTAGGATGATGTCTCATAAGCCATGTTTGGTAGAGTCTTGTTCATGAGTGTGAAGCGTACCACATTTATGAGTGAGAGGCTCTAAGATGTTTAGGAAACTACACTTGTTTCATTACTCTTAAGTCTTGCTAAGAGTTTAACTCTATAAAAGTCCATTTCCCAATCCTTCTCTTGTGTCTTTAGGAAAGGAACACACGAAGGGCTAACGCAAGAAGGGTGGAGGAGGAGAATGTGAATCAAGGATCTCCTCCTCAAGGAAATCAAGCCCCTCAAGTTAACCAAGCTCTGTTGATCCCGTGGTGGATAATGTGACCCATGCGGAGTTTAGGTCTTCTATCCAAATGTTGGCTCAAGTCGTGACGGCTCAAGTCAATAGAGAAGTTGTAGCTCCGGTCAATCCTAATATGAATTTCGCGACTTTTACATTGAGGGATTTTGCAAGGATGAGTCCTCTCGTGTTTCTTGGTTCCAAAGCGGGAGAGGTTTATAAGATAATTGATGTTATGGGGGTGACCTCGGTAGCGAAAGTGGAGCTAGCCGCTTATCAATCGAAGAGTGTGACCCAAGTATGGTATACTCAATGGAAGAACAATAGGCAGGTAGAAGCGGG
Source organism: Solanum chiquidenum (assembly GCA_029582725.1). Classification (NCBI taxonomy): domain Eukaryota; kingdom Viridiplantae; phylum Streptophyta; class Magnoliopsida; order Solanales; family Solanaceae; genus Solanum; species Solanum chiquidenum. The sequence continues at coordinate 37,103 of JAJOOS010012203.1, forward strand.
TCCAATAGAGTGGGAAGTGTTCAAATCAACGTTCATTGATAGGTTATTTCCCCGAGAGTTGAGGGAAGACAAGGTGAAAGAATTTGTTAATCTTCGTCAAGGAGGAATGAGTGTTCAAGAATATTCTCTAAAGTTTACTCAATTCTCCAAGTATGCTCTGGATTTGGTGGCGGATTCTAGGGATATGATGAGTAGGTATTTGATGGGAGTGTCTATATGGTGAGAAAAGAATGTCGTTCGGCAATGCTTCATGATAATATGGATATCTCACGTCTCATGGTGTATTCTCAACAAATGGAGGAAGAAAATCTCCAAGACAAGAATAGGGAGGTGAAAAGAGCAAGAACCGGTTATGGAAATTTCTCCAATGCTAGGTCCGATGGACAAGGTCGGCCAAGGTTCAAACAAAGGTTCTCCAACCAAGGCTCCTCTAGTACTCCAAAGGTCAACAAGGATAGGGTGTCTAGCCCTAACCCTTAAGGAAACAATGGTGGTGGTTCTTATGTTTCTAGGCCTAATTGTGCAAAGTGTGGTAGAAAACATGAAGGAAAGTGCTTAGTTGGATCGTATGGGTCCTATGGTTTTGGGAAGAGTGGCCACAAGATGAGAGATTGTCCTATGCTCAAGGTTAAGGGGAGAGAAGATAAGCAAGTTCCTCCAAGAGGTTCAAACTCCAATGCTCAAAAGCAAAACCGCTTTTATGCTCTTCAATCCCAAGGTGACCAAGAGAGCTCCCTGGATGTTGTGACTGGTATGTTAAAAGTCTTTTCTACTGATGTATATGCCTTGTTAGATCCTAGTGCAACTTTGTCCTTTGTGACACCTTTTGTGGCCATGAAGTTTGAAATACTCCCCGAAGTGTTATTAGAACCTTTTTCGGTTTATACCCCGGTTGGAGACTTGGTAGTGGCAAAAAGAGTCTATAGAAGTTGTCCCATAGAGTCACTTTGGTGGACTTGATAGAGTTGTACATGTTGGATTTTGATGTGATTTTGAGTATGGATTGGTTGCATGCATGTTATGCCTCTATAGATTGTAGGACTCGGGTGGTTAAATTCCAATTTCCAAATGAGCCTATTTTAGAGTTGAAGGGGGGAAATTCTATCCCTAGAGGTCGAATTGTTTCTTGCCCCAAATCTAGGAAAATGATCTTCAAAAGGTGCATTTACCATCTTGTAAGGGTAATGGATGTTGAGTCTGAAACCCCTTCTCTAGAGTCAGTTCCAGTAGTGAATGAGTTCCCGGAAGTTTTCCCCGATGATTTGCCTAGTATTCCTTCCAAGCGGAAAATAGATTTTAGCATTGATATTTTACCGGATACGCAACCTAGGGGATACACAACCCAATATTCCTGGAGACTATTTTGGGGGTTGCACTTAGGGGTATTTTTGGGATTTCCTTTTTAATTAACTATTATGTGGTGTCGTTATGCACTAAAATAAAATAACTATATAAGTATTTTAGTCACCTAAACTAACTCATCGACAACATAATTCCTAAATCCCCAAATCAAACCAAAACCCTCTCCAAAATATTATCTCTAGAACTCCAAAGAAGAAGAAGAAGAAGAAGAAGGAGGGTGAAGCTAGGATTTAAGGATCCATATTTTCTCATCAAATTCGTGGCAAAACCTCATCAAGGTATGGTAGTCTTTGATCCATGGATAATTTTCATCCATGGAGTCCCTCCAAACTCAATTTCAAAACTTGTAACTTCCCCCAAAAACTAGGGTTTTACTCCAAGTCATGGATTCACTTCAAAAACAATTCTAATGGTTTAATTGCTTTATGTAATGATCAAATTGATAATTATTTACTGTTTTATGATTAAATCCCCTATATCCCCAATTTGGATCTTAAAGTGGGTGTGTTGATTGATGCAAGTAGAATATGATAGAATTATGCATGTAGTAATAGAATTACTTGAATTATGTTATCCTCCATATATAATGTAGTAATTCTAGATATGTTGATGGAATATGATCTATGATTCTTGAAGGTCAAAGTATATGAATTATGCATGATTATGAGGTGTATGTATATGCATTTAGATCACTTTAAGGGTTAAATAAGTATGACTATGATCTAGTTGTTGTGTTGATTGGATGGTTATACTCATGTACACACTTATGTATTAATCTGATATGATGTGAAAGGTTTGTCACATGTAGTGATTCTAAGGTTAGAAGACTAGTCTCACCTAATGAATCTATGAGCTTTAATATGAGTTGTGATGGATTGAATGTCAAGACATTCTTCCATAATTGTGAACTTAAGTCAAGACTTATTATGAACTCAATGGAAATTAATGCTTAGCACCAAGTGGATATGAATATGAGATGGAAGCTTATACGATAGTTGAGTCCGGCTTCCCTTAAAATCCTATACATTAGTTGAGTCCGGCTTTCCAAATGGGTTCTTCTACACTAGTTGAGTTCGGGTTCCCAAATGTATGTATCTCATGAGATGGAAACCTTCTACCTTAGTTGAGTCTGGGTTTGTAGAAGCAATCTCCTTATCCCATAAACTATGTGCCCACATAGGTCTTTAGCTAGTGGATCCACCGAAGCTAAACAAATATAGGTCTACCTTAGGCAAGTAGGACAACCCCTTTTCGGTGTGGGGTAGACATCGGATTCCATGTTTTATTCGCATGGTCTATGTCGGTTAAGGCTTGTTCCCACTATGGTAAGAATATGAATTATGAACTATAGCTACTCAAGAGGCTTTCCTTAGTATGGGTACGATTATGGAATCTTATTCATGCATTGCACAAGGATTCTTTGACGGTATTTATGGTATGTTTCTAGTATGACATGATGACTTATATGTTGAATATGCTTATGACTTATGATTTTACCTTAATCTTCATGATGGTTCTTAAACTTGGAAAAGTGCTTGCTTTTCACCTAAAATGTCCCTTTTTAACATGTTTTCAAGGATTTTATGCATGACTACCATACTTGATGCATTTTTGTATTAAATCATATTTTCTACAGTTTTCCACAAAGTGTAGGTTCCGGTGTCCACTCGTACTCAAACTGAGACATGTGTCTCCATCTCTTTGCTCGTTCGTCCTTCCTCTCCAAATCAAGCAGCCCTCCTCTTGAATCCATTGATAATTGTACAAGTTCGTACTGATTTGAGCTCTCCAAGCCCTATCTTCTAAGAAGGAGTATGAGTTTTGAATTTTGAATTCCTAATTTCTATCTGTTTTCCACAATCGATCCAATCTTCCTTCTACATAAACACCTCTCCCTTCCCGGTCAAGAGGGGAAAAAAATTCCTCTAAAGAGAGATATCTTTTATCATTCTAAAAAATATAGTCATTCATTCTCTAAGTACATAGATTTTTCATTAAAAAAATTTAAGGAGAATTTCAGATCTGTAAAACATCATTGGGAACTAGAGGCTTAGCTCACTTTTATGTTCGGCATTAACTCTTTGCTTCCAAAGTTGAGCTTGTGGTGGTTGAAAGCTCTACCTCTTCTCAATTGTCCATGTCGCTGCTCCAAGAAAGGTAACATCATTTTCTCTTGCATCCCATTTCAATGTTATTTATTATGTGTCAAGCATTGGTCTTGATTCAGCCATTTGTAAGAAAATATTTTATTTCAAAAGAATTATTAAATTGATCATTTACAATGGCAAGAGTTTTTTATTGTAACAAAAATATCTTATTTAAAAGAATTATTAAATTGATCATTTACTATGGTAAGAGTTTTTTTTTTCTTGACAACTCATTCTCCATGTGTCATGTTGCATATAAGGGAATTAGACATGTGGCCTTGCCACTTGTCATTGTTTCATGACATTCTTTCCCTATATATTCTTCTCATTTTTTTCATTAAAATATATAACAAACAATCTATATGCTACCCTGAATTATTGGGAACAATGAAAATTTCACAATAATAATATGACTTATTATTTAACAAAATAGTAGTCCTAAAAATAAGATGATAATTACTACAATGATATATAATTATTAGTGCAGAAAATTAATACTTGAGTCATGTTGGGCACCGTCCTAAGAAATTATTACAGCGATGTGAAATGTTTCCGCAAAATTAATCAAGCCTTCCCTATCTTATATAGAGGATACAAGAATTAGCAAATTAATTAACTTCAGCAAGTTATTAATGGGAAATAAAATAAATATTAATTAATTAAAATAGCCCAAAATGAGAAAGAGAGAAACAAGAGATCGAGAAATAGAGGCAGCATATAGATTGTTTGTTATATATTTTAATGAACAAAATGAGAAGAATATATAGGGAAAGAATGTCATGAAACAATGACAAGTGGCAAGGCCAGTTGTCCAATTCCCTTACAGGCAACATGACACATGGAGAATGAGTTGTCAAGAAAAAAAAACTCTTGCCATAATAAATGATCAATTTAATAATTCTTTTGAAATAAAATATTTTTCTTACAATAGTTTCTTCGATTGTTGGGGGAAAATGAAAATTTCACAATAATAATATGACTTATTATTTAACAAAATAGTAGTCTGGAAAATAAGATGAAAATTACTACGATGATAAATAAATATAAGTGTAGAAAATTAATATTGGTATTCATGAGAGCTCTAGAGACTAGGCCAAAACGTCTCATAGGAATGGCCACACTCCCAGTTCTCCTATAGGTGAATCCATCAAGTGTATACTACTTTAAATACACCATCCTTAATTAAGGACTATGAATTCATTAAGAGTTCATAACTCATCCGTCACTTTTAGTAGTAGTTCAAGCACTCTCAGTTAGTGCGCAGTGTCAATATTGACTTATTATTACCCATATGAACCTACTTCATGGGATCTCCAATCACATAGGTTGGGCTACCATCTCTATTGACAATCTATTGGCCTTAAACCCGTTTCTATTGAGGTCTGAAGAATTAATTTTCTTCCCACGGGTTTAATTAGTGAATCGGCCGAAATTCAACTTTGACTTCACATAATCAATGGAAATTATTCCATCTCTCAACAGTTGTTTCATGATATCATGCCTCAATTTCATGTGTCTACTCTTATAATAATAAGATTTATCCTTCGAAATAGCAATTGCGACTTCACAATCATAATGTATAAACACATGAGACAATTCATCCTTTATCAAAGAGATTAGCTAGCAATTCATCCTTTATTAAAGGGATCAGTAGTTCATCATTTATTAAAGGGATCAACTGACAATTCATCATTTATTAAAGGAAACAACAATTCATCTTTTACCAAAGGGATCATCAATTCATCCTTTGTCAAAGGGATCAACTAGCAATTCATCATTTATTAAAGGAATGTTTGCTAAGAAGTTTCTTACCCATTCAACCACAGAACCAGCCAGCTCCAAAGCTACAAACTCTTACTCCATAGTCGATCTAGTAATGATCGTCTGTTTAGCTGATTTCCAGAATATTGCACAACCACCTAAGGTGAACACATATCCTCTAGTGGATTTTGTCTCATTTGAATCAGAGATCCAGGTTGCATCACAATACGCTTCTAAAGTAAAAGGAAATCCACTATATATGATACCATAATTCATGGTTCCTCTCAAATATTTAATCAGTCTATTTACTACACACCTGGGATTATGAGTATATCTATTCAATCTAGGGATAAGGCATAAGTACCTCCCTAGACTTTGACCTAAATCTCAGAGACACATCTTAACTAAACTAGGGTCCTATTACTCCCCTGAACTTATTCTTTTTTGTAATTTTGTATACCTTTTGTCTTACATGGCACACTCCGTGACTCCACGCAATTGAGGCGCGTGGGTGATATTTGGATGCCATGTAAGCCAAAAAGGTGTATAAATTTATAAAAAAAAAAATGGGTTCATGGGGTTAATAGGACCTTAGCTTAGTTAAGGTGTGTCTCTGAGATTTCGGTCATAGTTTAGGGGGATACTTGTACCTTTTCCCTTCAATCTACACACAACATAGGTAATATCAGGCCTAGTAAAATTTATCAAATGCAATAGACTTTCAATAATTTGAGCATATTTAGACTGAGCAACTTAGTCACCATAATTGAGAGTTAGTATAATAAGGAGTGGCTACAGATGTCATATCAAAACATTCAAATTAATTTAAGAAGTCTTTCCAAATAATTTTCTTGTGACAATATTATACCATCTTTACTCCCTATAATTTTCATATCAAAATTAGTAGACAAATATAATTTAGCACTTTTCACAATATTTAAACTTGTATTAAATATAAGCATTCATCAACATATAAATAAATTATCACATAATCATTGTCTGCCCTTTTTGTATAAACACATGTATCCACTTCAATAGAAAAGTTGTCTCTCAATAAAACTTGATCTAATTTTTCAAGTCACTAATTAAAATGAGAAATTTATATGCAACACTATGTTTAGTATATTCAATAATCATGCAATCAACAGTCTTAGAACTTATTTTTCTCTTCTCAGGTTCAGGTAAAAGATCTTTAGTCAGGCACCCCCACACTTTTAAATATTTCACATTTATCAAAATATTTTGATTCTAAATCAAATATTAAATCAAGAGATCACATGTTTTTATATATGAGACATTTAACATATCTTAGTTTAGCATGCCATAAAGAAATAAGCTCAATCTTATAAGAAAAAGCAAATACATTTTTAAATGTAATCATCACAAATATTAAGCACAAACAAGTCATAGTATAAACTCTTTTGCCAACCAAAAAATATTATTTTTAGTCAATATGACCTCATTATCTTCCAAAGAAATCTTCATTCCACATTTTCCTAATAATCCAACAGAAATTACATTAATTCAGAAATTAGGAACATGAAATACATTACTCAATGCCAAAGTTTTACCAGATGTGAGTTTGAGAATAACTTTTCTTTTTCCAAGAACTTTAGTTGTCCTTGAGTCACCAAAATAAATAACTTCTTCTCCTTTCTCAACTTGGGTGTATGACACAAAATTATTTTTATTTATAAAAACATGTCTAGTAGCACCAAAGTCTATCACCCAGTTTCTCACATTGACTACATCATTTATTTTTGAAATGACCGTAATAATCATAGCATTCGTTTCAGCCAAATTTATTTTTAGCTTATCGGGATTGTCATTTCTTTTTAATATTCTTTTGAATTGAGGTGTATTTTTCATGAAGGTTTTATTATTAGAATTGGACTTGTAACCATGTATATTTACATACCTGTAATTTTCTTTACCGTAAGCCTCAGGCAGAATGACTAGAACAGTAGCAGTCAGGGTAGAACCAACATCAATATCATTAATAGTTTCAGGACACATAGTATATGCAATAGTTTCTTAGATTGTTGGGGAACAATGAAAATTTTACAATAATAATATGACTTATTATTTAACAAAATAGTAGACCTGGAAATAAGTTGAAAATTACTACGATATATAAATATTAGTGCATAAATTAATACTTAAGTCGTGTTGGGAACTGTCCTAAGAAACTATTTCAGCGATGTGAAATGTTTCCTAAAATTAAACAAACCTTTTCTATCATATATAGAGGATACATAAATCAACAAATTAATTAACATCAGCAAGTTATTAGTGAGAAAATAAATAAATATTAATTAATTAAAATAGCCCAAAATGAGAAAGAGGGAAACGAGAGATTGAGAAATAGAGGCAGCATATAGATTGTTTATTCTTTATTTTAATGAACAAAATGAGAAGAATATATAGGGAAATAATGTCATGAAACAATGACAAGTGGCAAGGCCACTTGTCCAATGCCCTTATATGCAACATGACACATGAAGAATGAGTTGTCAAGAAAAAAAACTCTTGCCATTGTAAATGATCATTTTAATAATTCTTTTGAAATAGAATATTTTTCTTACACCATTAGGTGTATTTAGTTTACTAGTTCTAGTTTAGCATTGTTATATTGTTGTTTCTTTGATTATTGGCATAGTTTGTTTGCCTTGCTCTCGTGTGAGTCTCTAAGCAGTGAGTATGAATGAATTGTTAATAAAGTTTATTTTAGTATTAGATAGCATTTGTTTTGGTTCATTATATAGCATTTGTTTAGCAATTTAGTGATTCTCTAATGCGAATTTGTTCCTATGATTTGTATTCCAGCATATGATTTGTTCATGTTTAAATTTATTGGTTTGTGATTAATTTCCTCCTTATGGTTGTTTAAGTTTAATTTTTACATTGGCTAATAGAATTTTTCCTCTTTTATGCTTAATTGTTTTAAATAATCTGCTAACCACTTCAAAATAATATTGATTACAGCCTTGTATGATTGTTTTCTTTTTAATGCACTGTACGAGCATTAGGCAGGTCATATGAGGTGTGTTTGTGATTTGTTTGTTGGAAAAATGCACATTGCATTAAATTCATTTATTTGGTTGTGAACTTCTGAGAAAACACAAATGTTTTCCTTGCTCTAATTAAATTCTTGTCATCTTTTTATATTCTTTTTCTCTTTATCTGTTCTCCATAGATTTCTTATTAGAATGTTCTGTTAGCCTCTTATTTATTTGTTTTAAATGGACTTGTTATTAATCCTTATTGTTTGCTTTGTTTTTCCTTTCAAGGAAATCTGCCAACCGAGTATATTGGTCTCTATTTTCCATATCCTTGTTTTCATTTTGAGTTGGGCTATGGATGCCCAAACTCATTCTTCTTCCGAGTAAGCATTAATCTTGTTCGAGTGAAAGGGAAGCTAATATATAGGTTTGGAAGCAAAATATAAGTGAAAGGTGTTGATACAGGGTCAATATGCACTAATATACTTCAAGTCTACAGTGAATAGACAAAGAAAAAAGGAAAAATTACGCGTATAAGCAAACATATACTAGTTAATTACTTAATATAGCTATAGTTTACCTTAATTACGATTCGCGGGTTACTTTTAGCTATAATTACACAGCTCAGTTTTTTAGTTTTGTATAATTCGTGCATTTGTATAATTCAGAATTTGTATAACTTTTGTATAATTCAGAATTTGTATCATATAATTTGTATAACTATTTGCACTTCTGATGTTTGTAATTGTATAAATTTGTTATTTCGAGTTTATACAAAAATAACTGAGTTATACAAATTTACCCGCGAATTATACAAACCTGCAAATTATACAAATCCACGAATTATACAAATGAGACAGCTTTAACTATAGTTACAACCCGTAAATATGCAAACTATAACTATGGAGCATAATTAAATTTATTATAGTGGCTATTTGTGAAAGTACCCCAGGAAAAAATAGGCTCAGCAGTAGAAAGAATAAATGGCACAGCATAACACCCTATTGACTAAATTAGCAATAAATAGCCCACTTTTAATTTTTTAGCAAGAAAAAGACTTTGTTTTATTTATTTGGCATTGAATAGTTATTTTTCTTTTTTTTTTAAAATGTATTTTTGTTCTCCTTATTTTTCTCAAACACACGTTCTAAAAAGTTATTGTTTTATTATCCCTATTTTATCTCTTTTTTTATTTTGTCAACACTTTTAAAATAGAGTTCTTCTTTTTTTTGTCTCCTTTTTCTCTTTTCAGAATTCTTTTCATACGTAATTCTCTCCCTAATTTCAATTCTTCTCCTTAATTCAATCTGTTTATGTAAATCAGATATAACAATATATTTTTTCATGGATACTTCTAAAAATCATCTTTATATATAATCTTGTTTTTGTCAAATTAATTGTTGAATTTCATGATTTGTAGAATCGAAGTTTTTTCAATTTTGTTTTTGGGAAAATTTAAATTATTCAACCTTCTTTTGTTTTCTTTCTAAAATCCTTTTCATATGTATATTTGATTCTCTTCTAAATTTTCTCTTATTCTCCTTAATTTACTCTGTCTATGCAAATCAGATATAACTGTATGTTTATTGATGGATCCTTTCAATAATTTCTTTTAATATATAATTAGGTAGTATTTCTTGCCCCATTAATTTTGAAAATTCGTGATTTGTGGAACTAAAATTTTAAGAATTTTTTTTGGCGAAAATTCAGGTAAATAATTTTTTGAAATTTTTGTTCTCAATTTCATGGGTAAGAAAGATCTTCGTAAAAAATAAGAATGTTGATTTTGATGAATACAACCCAATGTATACCAATGAATTCTAATCTCAATTTAAATTAAAGTATACAAGTTTATTATGTGAATACAAATCACTGAGTACACGATGAATACGAACTAATGTATACATAGTGCAGTTACCGTATACATAAACAAAATCACATGTACAATTAATGAATAAAATTTATATATATATATATATATATATATATATATATATCATATTAATCTCATTTTTGTATTCATTATAGTAATACGTATAATTGATGGTAATATTCTTATGTATACAATATAAAGTTTATGTACACATGCTACAATTACTGTATACATCAATAAAATTTACACGTCTATTTTTACGAATATTTTTTTGTGTATACATATTTTTTAAATGTATACATTATGTAATTGCAACTTTAATTATTGTATAATTTATGCATATGTATTATTACAGTTTCTAATAAAATGCCACTTAATATTATTTAATTAATTATTGTCGATTATGCGATAATTAATACACGTTAGAGCATTAATAATACATTTTCTTACCTTAAAAGTAGTCACAATCTTTTAATAAGTTATTTAAAGAATTTTAAAAAATTCATTCCTTAAAAGTTGATGTAACCTTTTTTAATGGGTTAATTAATAAATATATATATTTCACTTCTTAAAAGTAGGCAATCAGTTTTCTAATAAAATAATTATTGTTGATTGATAAAAAAAAAAAAATTCATAAAATTACAATCAAATATATCGTTATGTTTCTGTAAATTGTGTTACTATTTTTTTTAAATAGACGGTTAAATAAAGTTGAGTTTAAGAATTTAAAGAAATTGAAAAGTTAACTTCCTTAA
>JAJOOS010012204.1:0-34856 GCA_029582725.1 Solanum chiquidenum
AAAAAGAAATATATTAATTTTAGGGTTAAGGACTAAATTGATCACAATTTATGATACATAAAGGACCATTTCCATCAAGTCCATACATTAAGGACCAAATGGAATCAAAGCCATACATTAAGGACTATTTTGATCATTGGTAGGAAATATCTACTTTATACTCCCTCTGTCCCAATTTATGTGACACATTTCGCTTTTCGAGAGTCAAACAGTTTAAGTTTGACCGAGAATTTGCTCATGAAATCTTCAATTTTTGTAAAATGAAATTTATATATTTGTAAACTACATTAAAAGTACTACAAGTCCCAATTATTGATACTTCAAAATATTTAAAAGATATATGAAAAATTTACGGTCAAAGATAGATTTGTTTGAATCTCGTAATCCAAAATGTGTCACATAAATTGGGACAGAGGGAGTATATTTTAATTTTTTGATTGTTTTTGGTTTTTGTACAAAGTCCTGCTTAATTTAAGATTTATATTTCATTTAGACTTTATTACATCATCTGAAACAACTTCTCTATCTCTCCAGATAAGGGTAAACCTGAGTATGTTATTGTTGTAAACTATTGGTACATTATTGTAGACTTTTTTTAGTACAAGGAGAGAGGCAAAGCAGTAACTGAAATTGAATTTGTCTCAACAGGTCTTTCTAAGTTTTTCTAGCCATTATTTCATATTGAGCTTACATTATTAAGTTCCATGTTAGTCTTTCCACCTCTATTTTGAAGGTTCATTAATTCATGATTATGCTATTTTGAATTGAATTAGATTAGATAAGTGTTAAGTGTTCCGAAGGTTGATGACTTGGTAAAGATTCGCTCAACGGTGTCCTGGCAAACACGTCTAAAATAATGAATAACCACTGGCTGCTTTAGAGCTTCAACTATATATTTTCTTCTATCTGAATCTTTTGATTTACCTTCTTCAAATAAATATGCGGTCTATGGAAATAATAAAGTTCATACACCTACGAGGATCTTACGCTGACTATTTGTGGTATGTTTGCTTTTCAATAATTTGCAGGAATAGAAAATAGTAATGTCCCCATGCGTACATTGGATAGTGAAGAAGTTGGGCTGTAAAATCAGAATGTTCCTGACAGCTTCACGAGCAAACAATATTCTCGGTACATCAAGAAATTTATTTTAAATATGTATTATTCTGATTCTAATCTTTCTTTGTGTCGCAGACATGTCTAATTCAACTGATGCCACAGTAGTGTTATAAATATGATGAAAGTAACTTGATTTGTGTGATATCAACTTGTGCATCAAAACTTTTAACTGCAACTTTTCGCAAGGAAAATGTGTTCCTCATTAGAATTCTGAAAGTACAACAATACTGACCATCTTTTGCCGAATTTTAGGAAAAAATTAAATGAAAAGACTAGCATCTACGCTGCTGACATTACGCAGATCATAAAAGAAAGATGAAGTGAGCAGCAACTGGAATTATCTTTGTACATTATTAAACATCGTATGTTTTTTAGTTTCCAGGTATGATTCAACTCTACCATTGAAAAGTTCAAAGTTTCATTGATTGATTGACCCTTATTTTTGATGATGTAATTTTTAACCACTACTTAATATGATAAACAAAAGTAGATAGAACATGTAGTAAACCGTTCCATTGCTGCTACTTATATTGTATTAATCATAATACTTTTGGAGCTTTTTATATGTTGTCGTTTCTGCGGGGCAACAACATATATACAAATTAATTCAGAAAAGTCTATTTCAGTGCTACTGAACAAGTGTATCTACTTTCTCTTTAAGCAAACCACAAAAAAAGAATTGGCAAACAAATTGATGTCTCTTTTCTTCGGGTGACTTCTTAACCTTATGTTCTTCACTCCTTTTATAATCGGCCTGTTTATCATGTCGAATTATTAGTGGTATTGACTCCATTCATCACATTACAAGTCCACTACCACTTTGATGCCGTCTGATATTGCTGGTGGATCCTGTGTTGTTTATGTATATACTGTAATTTTCCTACATGCTGTAATTGCTTTCGTAGCTATAAAATACCCGCATTAATCATTGGTAGTTTCTTTCTCGCATGCAGCAGTGGATCTCTACTGATTTGATTACTTTATGTGATATTTCGGATGTTGAATGATTGTTGACGTGCAACCATCTAATTTAAGTATCTGTTATTTGGTATTCTTATGCACCCTTTAGATCATTTTTTTTAAATGACAAGTATCCCCAGAGATCATTTTTCTTATTGATTTGTTCATTTTATTTGATAGTTTTGTATGATAATTGTTTTTTTGGCTGGACTCTCCATTATTTAGTTCTCAACCATTATATATTCATCTCCATTTTATGGGTTTATTGGTTTCAACAAATCTTTGGGCTGTTTTCTACACCAATTAAAGGAGACATTCTTTTACTGCTGAATCTTTCTGTTAGTACTATGCTATTATAGCTGATTTTATCCATTATAGGAATATATAAGGATACAACTGAGTAATTGTTCATACGCCATCTGAATTAGGTATCTATTAGTCAAATAATCTGACGAGATTGTAGTTATGTCATATTGGATGTGTGTCACAGGCAGATTCTTGCCCTTTTTAGATTAAAATTGTGTTTTATTGAATTGAATATTTCTATCTTTCAAACTTTTTACTCTTAATAGGAGTGATAAGTTTCCTCTAGAGATAGTTTCTTAAAGAAGTATCTTTGATCTCAAGTTTTATATCTTTTTTTGTTTTTCTGTTGAGAAATATTTCTTATGAAAGAATGTCATGATCGTAGTAATATTGAATATCTTGAATTTGGACATTATTATGATGCTTGCTATAACTTATAGTACTTCTTAATTTAGGGATGTTATATGTTTAGCAAGTATATTTCAGTGTCGCATTGGTTACACTTTATTGTAGGAGTGACATCCTGATATTTGTTTAACCCGTGTATATGTTTTTGTTTCACTGCAAACGACGCTTTGCCAAAACAATTCAAACTTCTTTCTCCTCCTGCAATCTCTCCCCTTCCCGATGAGCTTCCCTTTTTCTCTTCTCTAGCTTTCTATCCTATTTTCCTCTTTCGCTCTCTCATTTTTTTCCTTTGCTTTATATTGCCTAATGTAGGTTTGGGATTATAGGTAGCAAAGATTACCTAGCCACTTTACATGAGCAGACATACTTTATATACAGACAACTTCTGTATATATGACTATAACTTGCTTCGACTTGGTAAGTTTGGCCATATCTTCTTCTCTATTATCGGTCTTCGACTGATGTACTTAATGTACTAAGCCTCTTTTTTGGCCCAACACATATTAAATAATGTATTATTTGTAATGAAAGTTTAGTATCGTAATAGCAAATTCGATCAAAGTTGAGATACTTTTCAGACCCTTGTCCCAAATAAAAATGAATAATATCATTCTTTACAAAATGATAAAAGGATGAAAAAAGAGTTATGACTTTATGTCATGTATATCATAATTGAGAAAACAATTTAGTACAATAAGCAAAAAAATATTCTAAAGTGATTTATTTACCTGGCAAATGAATTAACTACCTCAAATAAAGAGAATAAAAGAAGGAAAAATTACGCGGCAAAGCAAATTTATACTACTTAATTACTCATTATAGCTATAGTTTGTTATAATTAACACTCACGACAAACATTATACATTAATTACGTGGGTTAACTTCGAGTTTGTAGAATTAACCACATTTGTATATGTATAATTAGCCAGAATATACAAATACATGTGTATAATATACAATCATCTAATTGATATACATATACAATTCACCTCTCTCCCACTCTCTCCTCCCTCTCCCAATCTCGCTCGCCTCTCTCCTCCCTCTCCCAATCTCGTTCGCCTCTCTCTCCCCCCCTCCCTCTCCCAATCTCGCTTGCCATATATACAAATGCATATGCTTAATATACAATTATCTAACTGATATACATATACAATTCACCTCTCTCCAACTCTCTGCCCTCTCTCGTTCACCTCTCTCCTCCCTCTCCCAATCTCGCTTGCCATATATACAAATACATATGTATAATATACAATTATCTAACCGATATACATATACAATTCACCTTTCTCCCACTCTTTTATCTCTCTCTCTCTCTCAGTCTCGCTCGCCTCTCTCCTCTCTATAACATGTAGCTACAAATTATAATTATCAAACTATAGCTATTGAGAGTAATTAGGCTAATTTTTGAGTAGCTATATGTGAAAGTTCCTCATAAAAAAAGCACTACCAAAAATCAACATAACATATATTACAGTAATTTAACACAAGGTAGTCAACATTATAATTTATATAACTTATTTAAAATTAATTTTAACTCGTGATAATTTATATATATATATATAATGAAAATTTCATATATGACATTTATTAGACTAATATTTTCAAGTTATAGCAGTAGAATAAAACTTTCAAGTTGTAACAATAAAAAAATCAGGTTATAACATTTTATTTTTAAAAAAAACATTTTTTAAATTAATTGTAAAAATCTGTTTTGAAAAAAAAAAGATAAAAAAGGAAAATAAATTGATTTTGAAGAAAAAAATGGAAATAGGTGTATTAATTAAATTTGAATTGATTGAAGATAATTATTAATTAGCATAAATTTAGGAGATTCAAACTAATTAGAAATATTTGTTTTCCTTAATTCACTCTAATCTGTTAAAATTAATTAAAAAGTCTTATTTTATCCATTTTCTTCAACATTTCTCTCTCCGTGTTTTTTTTTCCAGAATTGTTGTCACTGACGAGTAAATCATTTTTTTTTTGTTTGAAAAATCTTGATTTGGAATATTTTTTTGTGTTAGAATATAAATTTGGATGCCAAAGGTGTACAATTTGGATACCAATTATAAGTCAGAGTTAGTTCGTGAACTCTAAATTAGTAGTACGGTTTCTTTCTAGTTAATAAGACATTGTAAAATCATAAACTCTAAATGTTGAATCCAATTTGTATGCATTTTGTATATAACTGTTATCCCGAGAATTATTATAGTCAATGTGTAATTTATCTTTAGAATGGTGTATCCATTAGGAATGTAGTATTTATATATAACTAGTATCATGTGATTACAATAGTCAAATTGTAACTCATATGTGGTTGGTATCTTTTTGGAATAAAATAGTGGATATTATATATATCAAATACTTAAAGTTGTAACAAACACAAAAATATCGTCTAAAAGTTTAAAAAAACTTGTAATTCTAAAAAGTCTAAGGTGCAAACAACTATCTCAAATTTGATCTCTGTGATCTTGGTGTGAGATAATTCCTGGTTTCCGGAGCATGTTCTTTTGCTATGCGGGGTCCACCAAATTTGCTAGCAACAGTTTCAGTTACTTCACTCTCACTGGTCACGCCATCATCATTCTTTGTTTTTCCATAATGTCATTTGATTGTGGCATACCTTTGACGATGGTACTTTGCATCGATATTAACAGAACGCATATCAAAAACTTCATTACTGATGTATTCAGCTAGACATGTGTACACCCACAATCACTGAAAAAAATTGAAAGAAAAATTATTTTATTCCATTTTCATACCAATGTTAAAAATTTAAATACATTAATGAAGAAATTGAAAAAGAAACCTTCCTATTAGAAAAAATTCCAATTTCATATCAATATTAGTCATAATTCATACAAACAGAGTAATTTAACAATTCATACCATTTGTATACCAATATAACAATTCATACCATTGGGCTACTGATATCAAACTAATTTCATACAAATGTCAAAACACAATTCATATCATTTGCATACCAATATTATATTACATTTCATATAATATCCCAAAATCATATATTAAAGTCAGATTCATACAAATATTATTCACATTTCGTACAAGTTTCACCCGAACAAAAATTTCGAAACAACAATAAGCATAATGTGATATTTTTAACAAGAAAATCACTAATTTGAATAATGTGAAAATAAATTAAATATAATACTTATCCTAACAACTTTTTTGCCTTTTTGGGATACTGAATTTTTGATTCCTTCTTTTTTTTTTGTTGTTCTTGTTGATGGTTTTGAAGATTGAGCAACTTCTACATTTGTTTTTTTTTTGTTTTTTATTTCACTAACAAAATCAGAATTCGAATCAAAACGGATTTCTACAATTTTTCCCTTCCTCTTTTTTTCCTTTTGATTTGTCGGACTCACCCTTTTCTTTGCTTCATTTTTTCTCTCCTTTTGATCCTTCGACTGAGAGGAACCACACTTTGCAGAAATTTCAATATTTTTTTTTGTAGATCTCATTCCACCAGTAAATCATATAAATGTGGAAGAGTTCTACTGATTTTCTTTTTGAATGAAGAAGACGAACGTTGAAGATGGTGAGAGAGAAAAAGTTAGTTCTCTGTAAAAGAGAAACGTGGGGGTGGGGGTGGGGTTTGCGTGTGGGTAAAAGAGAAAGGTGGGGGTTGCTGTGTGAAATCTGGAAAAAAATCCCTAAAATGGTGTAAGAGATAATGACAATTGATTCTCTAATATTAATGTTATTTCTCTTGCTTATTAATTATAATGTAATTATAAAAATAATAAGTAATTAATAAAATAAAATAAATTAAATTATAAATTAAAACTAATCTGTTAGTACTTGTAATTAAACTGCTATATGTAGTAATATAAAAAAAGTACATCTAAAGGCTGTAATATTAAGCCTTAAATAGATATATGGGGTGATTTCTCCATATACATATATATATATATATATTTTCCATGGTTCTTCTTTTCTGTGTATATCAGCATTTTCTAAGAGAAATATCATTTAAGCTTCCCAAAAACCGTTGAAGCTGCGTCCTATCTGTAATAATATCAGGAAATTTTGACGCAAATTCAATAGATCTTTGTATAGGGGTTATCTTCCCTTGACAAATCAGATGACCTAAAAATTTGACTTCTGTTTGGAAAAGACTCATTTTTGGTTTAGAAATTACCAAACCATTTTGTATAACTATTTTCTTAAAAATAGCTAAGTGCTTAATATACATTTCGAGAGTTTTTGAATAAACCAAAATATCATCAATATAGACAATGATAAAATCTAAATACGGATTAAAAATATCATTCATAATTTTTTGAAATTCATAGGGAAGTGTTAGTGTGATTCCAATCTCTTTCCTCTATCAAGACATCTTGAGGATTTCATAATGAAACGTGTTATGTGAAGTTTTGAGGTTATAAAAGAAAAAGAAAAAAAACTAAACGTGAATTTGACTTGTTATCAAGTAAAGTTTTAATAAGATCATTCGTTGATTGCGGAAAACATATGAATAAATTTAATTTTAGAAAATTATATGATCTTTTTTACCTGATGCGCCATATAAATGAAAGTAAATAAGATTATGTATAAAAATATTTTAAAAAATTATTTTTTATTTCATGATGAAATAATATAAGTATTTCAAAAATAAAATTGAAGAAAAATAATTGATAATTAAAAATTATTCCATAAATAAAGGAATATGAATCATACATATTAAATGAAATTTATAATATAAATTTTTAGTATAAAATAATTTTACACTATCAAATCACAATTATTTATTATAACAAGTAATTTGTTTTATTTTTAAAATTGTTTGTAAGAATTTATTTGTAACTCTCTTTATGTGACTTCTATTTTATAAAATAATAAAGTATATTACTTACATTAAATTTTACATCGATTAGGTGTATAAATTATAACTTCTTAATACAGTAAAACATCACAAAATTAATACTCAGTTAATTAATAATCTCTCTAAGGAAATAATTTTCTTCGTCCCTACTTGAGTCAATGGAAAAGATCACTCATTTCGATAAGATAATAAGATAATATATTTTTACAAGACTCCTATATAGATATATGGTCCCATTAATATTATAAATTAATAATTCTTTAATAGTTCAAATATATCTAAGAAAATTTAGTGAAATATGATTCTATTATGTATCACAAGGCGAGCTAAGTAGCGAAGGGCGATTCGCCGAGCTAGTTTGACGAGCCTGACTGATGTCGCCAAGTTCGTTATTAAGTGGATTTTGGGCCAAATTTGGGGAAGTATAAACAGCCCAAAGAATACAATTTTAAGTGGGTTCAAAAAGTTCGATTAGGGAGTTGGACTAGGGAGTTGAAAGGAGAGAACATTTGTCTTTTGAAATAGCACTTTTCGAGTTATTTTAGCAATACTAAGTAAATTTTTGGAAATGTGGGACATGGAGAATATTTTTAAGATGAATGGGACGAGAATGTGTAGACAGAATTGAAGAGCCAATGTGCCAAATAGGAATTTTCATACCATTACCAACCGCTAGACCATCATTGTCGGGGTAAGTCTGTAAGTAGAGGTTAGCCATATCCGAGGTCACATGATGTACCAGGCAGGATTAACAATAGTTGAAGGAGAAGCAAGATGTGTTTGTTTGGGAGTTGACCGCGACATTGGATGCCTTGTTGGTGGAAAATCCTTTTCATTGAAGCGATTGTAGAAATTACGAGCATTATGATTAGTTTTACCACATATTTGACATTGCACACGACGCTTGGACGGACGATTATTAAATCATGAGGAATGTGGATATTGTTGAGGTACCATAGATTGAGCATGATTTGGAGAAGTATGGGCTAAAAAATTAGAGAGCGGGGGCTGGCCAAGAATAGAAGACTGGCTTGTGTTGAGGGGTGGAGTGGGTTGAAGAAAGGTTGAACTTTGTATTAACATAGCATGATAAGGAGCAGAGCCAAATTGAGTGTTAATGGTAGTAGAGCGAAGTTCTTCAGCTAAGCGTTCTTCTTCTTGAAGAAGGAGTCCAAACAGTTCTTCATGGGTGATATGCCCAAAACACATATTAAATGCAGCCTTGAAAATTCCATATGAAGAATCGAGGCCATTAAGAACAAAGGAGATAAAGTCAACATCTTTTACAAAGTATAAACTTTCTGTTAGAGAATCGGCAATTGCACGTTCTTCTCAAAATACTCTAGGATGAATAGATAGCCTTTAGAAAGGTTTTGAAGTTGAGTTTTTAATTGCATGACTCGAGCATGCGTCTGTGACTGAAACATACACTCTATTTTGGTCCAAGCATCATGGGAGGAGGTGGCTCGAGTTAAGTGACCAATAAGAGGATCACAAATTATTTGATGAAGCCAAACGAGAATAAGAAGATCACTGCATCGCCATTTCTCATAGGCAGGGTTAAAAATAATTTCTGATTGTGATTGGGTGGTAGAGGAATCTGTATTGGTAGTGACTGAAGTTGGGGTGCCAGTAATGATTTTGGAGGAGGATTAAAACCAAGAATAAAGGAGTCAGGAGAAAAGACTTTGAGTATGTCCAGGGTATTTTCTTTCCAAAGGGAATAGTTGTGTATGTCGAGTTTGAGAGAAAGGCTTGATAGTTGGATAATGGAGGAAGAACTGGACTGTTTTGCAAGAGACAATAGGTTTTCGGAATTATGAGAAATGGCCATAGGATCGAAGGGCAAATATGATACCTTATAAAGAATAAGAATAAGAAGCTTTTGAGAAAATAAGAGCAAATAGTTGTTCTGCCGTATTGTTTTGTATTTATAGATTTTGTACATATTGACGATAAGTATAAGAGTTGTAATCTAATACCTATTTTGTTACAAAGAATAAGCTACGATAATTGAATTTTAAATAAACTACAATATTTGAATTCAAATAGGGGATGGACTCTAATAACTCACAAATCAGACACAATTTTCGCCAGGACATGTCACGACCCAGACCGTCGTGATTGGCACCCACACTAACCCTCCGGTGGGAGAACCACTACTACAACTAAAACCAAGCAACTAAACTAAAACTAAGACATTTAAGTTACGGAAGCAAGTTAAATACTAAGGAAATAAATAGGGAATTCCCATAAACTCCAATAAAAGTCTAACAAAACTAAACAATGCGGAAGAACAACCTAGAACCTGAAAGTCAATGTACCAAAACATCTAACAATGTACCAAGTCTAAACAAGAAGAGATGCAACCCCCAACTAATGTACTAATAACTAATTGAACATAGTCTAAGTCCGGAAATGGTAGACATAGACGAAAGAGAACCCATGGCGGCCCGGAAGAATTAGCTCACCCTTGAATTCGAACGATCACTGATCTCCTAAGCGAGGTCTGTCAGTAGCCGCTTGAAGATGCTCTGTACTCAACAAAAATAAGAGCAAGTGCAGCAACCACAATGTACTGGTAGGATCACACGCTATCCCACTAAGTGCAACATAAGCAAGTCAAGACAACATTATAATAACACATGCATATATAGAAACATATACAATATTATCAACATTTACGAACAACTTTACATTTTATATCAAATCATTGGTTCTCTCATGGAACCCAAACCCAAACAGTTAGCATACCAGAACGTGGTATCTAATCCCATAATTATACCGGAACGTGGCAACCGATCTCATAGTTATGCCGGAATGTGGCAATCGATCCAAGTTAGTAATGCCGGAACATGGCAATCGATCCATTCAACACACCACAATCACAATCAAAAGAATATCATCAAGATCATACATTTAAGTCATGATTTCATGGCGATCATCATTCATCTATCTCATTTACAACAAGTGTGATCAACATTGCAACATTCATACATATATAAGTATCATAATGAAGCATGAACAAACATACATCACACAATCATAGAATCACAACCATCACCTACCTCGAAACAAGCTTGAAACTCTAAGAAACTTGATCCTTCCCTTTCCGGATTCGTTCCACTTGATCTTGGTCTACAAACAATCAATATAATACGGGAATCAATAAACAATCATTAATTACTCGAATTACTAACAATTCTATGAACCTTATCTAGATCAAACCCATGATCCCAATTATCCAAATTAGGGTTGTTTTCACCATAGAATCTATAACAAAACCCTCCCCCATCAATATTCACCCATTCTATTACGTTTTACGAATCAAAAAACAGATCCAGGGAGTGAAAACATTACCTTTAGCCTCAAGAATGGTGAAAAATGAGTAGGAGTCACCTGGGGTTCGTTCCTTAGCTCTAAAAATCGAAAAGTGTCAAATAAGGTCGTTTATGGGTTTATTAACGACCTTAAGTCGCGTCGAGCCCGCCACAGCGGCCGTTACCCCATTGTAGCTGCCTCGCCAGAGCGGCAAAACCCAGCGCCAAAATGGGTTACGCGAGACAGGGAGCTAATTAAAGAATTCCAAAATCCCCATTTCACAACACACCTCTAACGCATGACACACAGAAAATACCCCTTACGCTAAGATCAATTTTGAGAGTTCTACTCGCTCGAATTCAATTCCGTAAAGTCGTACGGATTCCTTAACGAGTTTTCTAACCACTTATGTAATCAAAATCATAAATGATTCACCTGATTGTTACCAGATTTCCCTACACCTCAAAGACTCCAATTTCGTCCAAATCTGGACTAGGCTGGGAAAATCTAAATACTACGAAAAAGTTTTTCGGCCCCAAATTTCCCCCCATTGGCTTTTCTATAATGACGGGAACATGTCGTTACAATAGATACCAATTTACCCATCACTCGTCCCCGAGTGACAAAACTTAGGAAAATAGGCTAAGGAAGGGATGTAGTAGTACCTGAATCGATGAACAATTGGGGATACTTATCTCGCATGTCCCTCTAGGTTTCCCAAGTAGCTTTCTCAACTGGACGATGCTTCCATTAAACTTTCACGGACTTAATCTCCTTGGTCCTCAACTTACGCACATCACGATCAAGAATTACAATCGATTCCTCTTCATATTGGAGGTCTTTGTCTAACACAATTGAGTCCCACTTAATGATATAATCCCCGTCACCATGATACCTCTTCAACATGGATACATGAAATACTGGATGAACACCCGATAGATTAGGAGGTAAAGCCAATCTATACGCTACCGATCCCACACATTCAAGAATATCAAATGGGCCAATGTATCTAGGACTTAGCTTACCTTTCTTACCAACTCTCATCACCCCTTTCATGGGTGATACCTTAAGAAGAATATTCTCACCGGTTTGAAACGTCATGTCTCTTACCTTATGATCTGCATACTTCTTCTGTCTACTCTGGGCTGCTAAAAGATTAGCTTGAATACTCCTCACCTTATCTTGAGCATCTTTCACTAAATCTATCTCCAAAGGTTTCACATCTCCAGCCTCAAACCATCCTATGGGTGACCTACATCCTCTCCGATATAGTGCCTCAAATGGTGTCATATCTATGCTGGAGTGATAACTATTATTATAGGAGAACTCACACAAAGGTATGAATGGATCCCAATGCCCTACAAAGTCAAGCACACATTCCCTCAACATGTCTTCTAACACTTGATTAGTCTTCTCTCACTGCCGCAGTCTGTGGATGGAAGGTCGTACTAAAAATGAGTTGTGTACCCAATTCATCATGCAATTTCCTCTAAAATTTGGATATGAATTGGGTACCACGGTCTGAGATGATAGAGAGGGGTACCCCATGAAATCTCACTATCTCTTTCACATAAACTTTAGCCAATTGTTCAGCATTATAATCTATTATTACCGAAATAAAATGGGCTGACTTGGTCAATCTATCAACCACTACCCAAATATAATCAAACTTCCCCAAAGACTTGGGAAGACCAACCACAAAATCCATAGCTATTCTTTCCCACTTTCTTTCCGGAATTGGCATTCTTTAAAGTAAACCTGCAGGTCTTTGATGTTCATACTTCACTTGTTGACAATTTTGACACTTCGCCACAAACTTCGCTATGTCTTTCTTCATGCCCGGCCACCAATAAATTCGCTTCAGATCTCTATACATCTTGGTCATACCCGGATGAATAAAATATCGCGAACCATGAGACTCTGCCAACAATTTCTCAATCAAGTCATCTACTCTAGGAACACATATTCTCCCTTTAAAATTGAGTACTCCATCCACATCAAGAGTGGTCTCTTGTGCCTTACCAATCACAGTCTTCTTTCTAAGCTCCTTCAAATTCTCATTCTCAAATTGTTTGGCCTTGATCTCATCAATGAATGTGGCCCTCACCTCAATACTAGCTAACACCTCACCTCTTTCTGAGATGCCCAACTGTATGAACTTAGACTCTAAGGTCTGAATTTCCTTAGCCAAAGGTCGCTTGGTTGCACTTAAGCAAGCTAAACTACCCATACTCACCATTTTTCGACTTAAAGTGTCTGCCACCATATTAGCCTTACCCGCATGGTATTGAATGGTGACATCATAATCCTTGAGTAACTCCATCCACCTTCGCAGCCTCAAATTCAGATCCTTTTGAGTGAACACATGCTGCAAACTACGATGATCAGTAAACACTTCACACTTAACACCATAAAGATAATGCCGCCAAATCTTAAGAGCAAATACTACCGCTGCCAACTCCGAATCATGTGTTGGATAATTCCTCTCATGCACCTTCAATTGAAGCGAGACATAAGCTATAACATTCTTATCCTGCATCAACACAACACCTAACCCAGAATGAGAAGCATCAAAATAAACTATAAAATCCTTACCTTCTACGGGTAATGCTAGGATGGGTGCGGTGGTCAAGAGAGTCTTGAGCTTTTGGAAGCTCTCCTCGCATTTTTTAGTCCATTCAAATGGTATCTCCTTTTTGGTCAAATTGCTCAAGTGTGTGACAATAAAAGAAAAGTTCTTCACAAATCGACGATAATAGCTACCGAGCCCCAAAAAACTAATAACTTCAGTCACATAACTTGGTCGAACCCAATTCTTAACCGCTTCAATCTTTTGAGGATCTACCATTACCCCTTCTTTTGAAACTACATGTTCCAAAAATGCTACCGAAGTCAACCAAAATTCACACTTAGAAAATTTAGCATACAACCTTTGTTCCCCAAGAACGCCCAAAACAATACGAAGATGGTTGGCATGCTCTTCCTCACTTTTCGAATAGACCAAAATATCATCAATAAACACTATAACAAATGAATCATTGGACGGTTTGAACATCCCATTCGTCAAACTCATGAAAGTTGTAGGTGCATTGGTCAAACCAAATGACATAACCAAAAACTCATAGTGCCCCATAGCGAGTTCTAAACGCTGTCTTAGGCACATCCTCAAAACTAATTTTCAATTGATGGTAACCGGATCTTAGATCAATCTTAGAGAAAACTGATGCACCTTGCAATTGGTCAAAAAAATCATCTATTCGAGGCAAGGGATACTTATTTCGAATAGTGACCCTATTCAATTGCCGATAATCTATACACATTCTCATACTACCATCTTTTTTCTTAAAAAACAAAACTGGAGCACTCCATGGGGAAGCACTAGGACGAATAAATCCCTTATCAAAAAGCTCTTAGATTTGAGCCTTAAGCTCTCTTAATTCTACAGGAGCCATGCGATATGGAGGGATACAAATGGGATGCGTACCAGGCTCTAAATCAATGCAAAAATCTATATCTCTATCCGGAGGCATACTAGGCAAATCATTAGGAAACACTTCTATAAATTCCGATACCACAGGAATAGACCCAATGGATGGAGCCTCAATCTCAACATCCCTAATATGAGCCAAATAAGCCAAACAACCCTGCCCTATCAATTCTTAGCCCGTATGGAGGATATGATGTTAGTCCACTTAGGCTTGTACACCCCTTCCTAGAATTTCTAGAGTTACGGACTTAGTATTGCAATTAAGCACAACATAATAGGAGGACAACCGAGTCATGCCTAAGATTATATCAAAATCAGTCATATCCAAAATCACCAAATCAACCCAAGTCTGAAAACCAATAAACAAAATACGACAAGCACGATAGACATGAGTAACTATGACTGACTCTCCAACTGGGGTAGAAACATGGATAGGGGCATCAAGTATATCACAAATCATATCAAACTCCGAGCCAAATCACACAGATACATAAGAATAAGTAGAACTCGAATCAAATAACATATTAGCCATCCGGTCACAGACAAGAATAGTACATGTGATCACCGCGTCAGACGCCTGTGCCTCATTCTTGCTCGAAAAGGCATAACACTGAGCCCTATCATCTTGACGAACCACTTCATTGCCTGATTGCACATTACCTCTGCCTGCATTACCATTTCCTCTACCTCCACTGCCTCGCTGATTACCTCCTCGCCCACCTTGTGGACGTCCTCTACCATTATTATCATTTCTCACGGATACCACTACTCTAGACTGCTGTTGCGCTGAATCTAACACACGTGGGTAAGACAATCTCTCCTCATATGCCTAGGTTCTCCACAATTGTAACAAGTATGATCAAAAGATGGCCTGCCACCCGTCGAAGGCACGACTCCCTTGCTATACTAAAAATTATGAGGTGGAGTTTCCGAGTAACTACCTGCAGAGGCGGGCATAGCAGACTGAATTGGCTTGGCTGCAAGCGTTGGCCTTTCAAACCCCTTGGAATAAGAACCTTGAAAGTTACCCGAGCTCTTGGCGCTTTTTGCCCATGCCTTAGCTTGACCGTCTCGCCTCACCCCCTCCACTTTCTTAACATAGTCTGTTACCTCATTAAAGCTCCTCCTTGCAGAAGTCATATGAACAGATAACACTTGCAACTCATAATTTAATCCCCTAATAAATAACCGGATTCTCTGTTCCATAGTAGTCACCAATTGAGTAGCATATCTAGACAAATCATGGAACTTGGTCTCATAAGCAGCCACAGTCATACCACCCTACTCCAAAGCCATGAACTCATCCTTCTTGCGATCCCTCAAAGTCCTAGGCACATACTTCTCTAGAAACAGAGCATGAAATTGAGTCCAATTAAGTGGAGGTAAAGTAGAAGATCTGCATTCCATATAAGCTCTCCACCACTGCTTATCCTTACCTTGAAGTTGGAAAGACACAAACTCAACCCCATGTTGATGAACAATTCCAAACTTATGAAGCCTCTCGTAGCAATCTAAGATGAACTCATAAGCATCCTCATTCTCAGAACTAAGAAACACAGGAGGCTTTAACTTTAGAAACTTAGTCAATATTTCATGCTCATTACCAGTCATAACATAACCCAACAAAGAACGGAAGAAAGCATCATTACCTCCAGTCCAACCCACCTTGGGCTCAATGCTAGCAACATGAGGATTAGTAGGAGCTTGAGTTGCTTGAGCAGAAGGAAGCAATACAGGTCCAACCAATCCCTTTAAGAATGACATGATCTGTTGAGCTAACACTGGATCCAAAGGAGGAACACATGTAGTCCCAGCCTACACCTCTTCCTCTTGTCCCACATCCTCAACATCCTCAACCTCAATATCCACTCCTATCTGTTCATGATGCGCAAGAGGGTTCTCATTCACAGGAACATTCTCAACAGGAGATCCGGCTGGGTAATACCTGGGATCGCCATTTATGATACTATGCAATTTGTGCGATCAGATATCCATACAATATGCATAGGATTAGCTGCTTCAATGGGATCGTTTATCCTGGCCGGAGGACAACTTACCAAACGTATAGCATTCCCTCACGCTTGGCGCCAATGAGGTTTTTATTTGAGAGAAAAAAGAAGACTATGCCTTCGTCATATGAATACTAAGTAATAATAGCATGGCACTTTGAATTCGATATGAGAAATTTTTGTATTGTTTTTTTTTCTTCAAAACATTAGATTCTGTATCGAGAGAGTAGTATGAGATAAGGGGTATTTCCAATTTTTCTAGCAGGCGCTACTCTTCCACGACATCTACCCCTAGCTCTTCATCTACCCTTACCTTGACCTCGACCTCTCGCTGTAGATTCCTCAATCGGAGCATTTACGGGAGCTACGGGTCTAATGCCATTGACTCTAGTATTAACCATCTGCAGACTGAAGAGTGAATGAGGTTAGATACTAATTTGAGTCGACATATACCAATTGGAATCAAGTTATAGCACGAAGGATACAAGAGAAAACAAAGATATTTCCTAAAGTCCTATAGCCTCTCGAAGAAAAGTAAAGGCGTCCCCATACCATTTTGCGAGACTCTACTAGACTCGTTTTGGTACATCAAGATCAATGAACCTAGGCTCTGATACCAACTTTGTCACGACCCAAACCGTCGTGATTGACACCCACACTAACCCTCCGGTGGGAGAACCACTACTACAACTCAAACCAAGCAACTAAACCAAAACTAAGGCATTTAAGTTACGGGAGCAAGTTAAATACTAAGGAAATAAATAGGGAGTTCCCATAAACTACAACAAAAGTCTAACAAAACTAAATAATGCGGAAGAACAACCTAGAACCTGAAAGTCAATGTACCAAAACAGCTAACAATGAATCAAGTCTAAACAAGAAGGGATGCAACTCCCAACTAATGTACTAATAACTAATAGAACATAATCTAAGTCTGGAAATGGTGGACATAGACGAAAGAGAACCAATGGCATCCCGAAAGAATTACCTCGCCCTTGAATTCGAATGATCAATGATCTCATAAGTGAGGTCTGTCAGTAGCCGCTTGAATATGCCCTATACTCAACAAAAATAAGAGCAAGTGCAGTATCAGTACACAACCATAGTGTACTGGTAGGATCATGCGGCTATCCCACTAAGTGCAACATAAGTAGGTCAAGACAACATTATAATCACATGCATATATAGCAACATATACAATATTATCAACATTTACGAAAAACGAACAACTTCACATTTTATATCAAATCATTGGTCCTCTCATGGAACCCAAGCCCAAATAATTAACATATCAGAACGTGGTATCCGATCCCATAATTATGCCAGAACGTGGCAACCGATCTCATAGTTATGTCAGAACATGGCAACCGATCCAAGTTAGTTATGCCGGAATGTTGCAACCGATCCATTCAACACACCACAATCACAATCACAATCACAAGAATATCATCAAGATCATACATTTAAGTCATGATTTAATGGCGATCATCATTCATCTATCTCATTTACAATAAGTGTGATCAATATTGCAACATTCATACATATACAAGTATCATAATGAAGCAAGAACAAATATATTGTCGCCCCCGAGCCTACACCTTGGGCGAGACTGACACTCGAGAACCATTGTTGGCCCTAAGCGAACCCTTGGCTTGACTTACTTACTCAGCGGAAGACTATATGCATATTTATAATGATCAAAACTTTGAATGTTTAAAAGTCAACATTCAACTTGGATAAAATGGCAATCTCAAGTCTCAAAAACATAAGCCAATAATAAAGTAGTGAAAAATGAACTTAACTAACTGACACTATAGGAAAACTGTGAATTACATGGAGATTTTCCTAGGGATTAGTATGAAAATCTGCAGGAAACTTATTTTCCTGCAAATTTTCATACTAATCCCCACGAAAATCCTCATGTAATTCACCCATTTCTTGTAGTGTGACTGTCTGTCTAAGAAGCCTCTAAACAACTGACATGGATGTCAGGACAGGCCCACGACATCCTAATGAACTAATAATAAAACTGAAAGCAATAAAAGGAGTCCTCCGGAATGCAAGGAGGCTCACCAACTGATTCTGGAGTGCTCACTGGATCAACGATGCGCTGGATGCCGATCCTAGTTACATGTGTCTGCATCATAATAAGATGCAGGCCAACTAGCATCAGTACATTGAATGTACGAGTATGCGAGTTGGAATGCTAAACACAACATAGGCTTGAAAGGAATCTGAAGAACTTACCTGGCCCAACTCAACTCAACATAACTGAACTCATTTCAATATAAAGTAGTTTAAAATAAGTGCAATATAAAAAAAAGTTGTTTAAAACATGATGTGAACTTTGTGCGTATGCAAAGATACATATAACTCTGAAATGTATGTAAAAATACAAATAAACTGTGTATATAAGAATAGAATTACTTCTGTGAGAGTTTCTCTAACCGACAACCATCACTTAAGAGCTATTGTGATGATACATTTTTTTGCCTCACGCTGCCAAGACCGTCTTATACCTTGCCGAGGGTATAGAACCTGAACTACTAAGTGGATCCACTAGTCTATGCTAAAAAGCACTAAAGGAATCATCTAAAAAGTATGACCCTTTTCTACCCATGGTGGCTACATGGTTTATAGAGGTTGTGAGTTGTCTGAACTCTCCCCCATATCGGTGCTCAATACTACTCCTAAAAATAATATAATATTAGCTCTTATGTTTAAAACATAATTCTTCTGTGATTTGAGATTAGTGCTAATTTTTTTAGCTCAAACGCTATCTTGGAAATCAAAGTTTCTCCTCTTGCTTCAATTAGAAAGCGATTACTCTTTTCTGAAAACTAGCCCGAAGGTCCTTTGGAAATCGAGGTTTCCTTTCTTGTTTAAATGTGAAAACATTTTAAACCATTTGGGAATACATAGTCCCCATATACCTTTGAAGAAATGAACTTCATCTTTAATCTTTAATCTTTACTCAACTTGAACTTTAAGTCTTAAAACAAAGTTAAAAATATTTGTAAAAAACTTTTGAAAACTCTAAGAATTTCTGTTGACTTGACTCTTAACTGGTCCTTGAATTAAATTATGTTTAGGAATGATTTTAGATAGCTAAACATGAGAAAAGATCAAAATCAATATCTGAGGGTGGGTCTGCGACGCGGAGAGATATTTAATTTTTGGCTTCAAAAATAAATTTTGAGGTAGAATGGTCCATGACCACTCCGCGACGCGAAATGACTTTTCCCAAAAGTGGGGACTAGCTCCGTGACGCACCATCACTACCCAGATTTGGACAACAAAATTTATTCTTCGTTTTCCAGCTCTAAACCCTCTAAACTCCATGGGTTCTTTCTCGAAATACTTAGAATCAATTATATCTTTAAAGTACATCAGATTCTAATTAAAATCAAACCTAAATTCACGGATACAAATCAAACAACTCCTCAACTATTTCAACGAATCAAAAATTTAATAGAACTTCAACAAACCCATCAAGAACTCAATTTCTAAGCTTTCAAGAAGTTAAATTCGCTAAAATAAATCATGATTGGCGCGTGGGTGAACTAACCCAACGTTATGTGATCTCACATACCTTGTAGGGATCAACCTCGATGAAATCCACAAGCTAATCTCGATGAATCTAGAACGAATCTTGAATGTTCTTCTCCTTTCTCCTCTTTTCTCCTTTCTCCAAGCCCTAGCGTGAAATTCACTTTTCTAAAACTGACTGAAATTTGACTTTACCCCAATTAAACTCCTAAAAATGAATTAGAATAATTAGGTAAGGAAAAGACTAAATTACCCTTTTAAAATCTGGATTTAGACTTTCCTTAATCCAACAACCCAACTTCCAAATGACATATCTCACTCATACGAACTCGGAATCTCGCAAACTCGGAGGCGTTGGAAAAATCATTCCAAGATATTTCCTACCATATTTGGAATTACCTCTAACTCATCCTGAGCTAGAAGTTATGGCCGTTTGAAGTTGGACAAAAATCATTTTTTCCTAACTTAAACTAATTTCCAGATTTTCATTACTTCCAAAATGATTATTTCTAGTTCTTAGCTGCTTCCAAGCTATTTCAAATTGCGAGATGTTACAATATATTCCCCTTGGGAACATTCATCCTCGAATGAGATTACTTCTTACTAGGCTAAGGGTGGTAACATCAGGTTCAAACACCCAACAAACAAATGCAAACAAACAACATGCTCACTCATAATTTAAGGAGTACTAAGAAGAGAATTAGTACCTTGGTCTGCACTTTCTCTGGATTCAAAGAGATGTGGATATCTCTTCTTCATATCCCTTTCAGCTACCCAAGTAGCTTCCTCAATAAATTGGTTCCTCCAAAGGACTTTGACTGATGCTACCTCTTTTGTCCTCAACTTGCGAACTTGGCGATCTGAATATGAACATGAATCTCCTCATAAGATAAGCTATCCTTGATCTCAATATTTTCTGTTGGTATGATCAATGAAGGATCGCTCATGCATTTCTTCTACATGGAGATGTGAAACACCAGATGAACCGTGGCTAACTCTTGTGGTATCTCCAACACATAAGCTACATTACCTACCCTTTTCGATATTCTATAAGGGCCAATATACCGAGGACTAAGTTTCCCTTTCTTACCAAACCTTATAACACCCTTCATGAGTGAAACTTTAAGATATACCCAATCATCTACTTCGAACTCTAACGCTCTTCTTTTAACATCAGTGTAGGATTTCTGATGACTCTTCGCCATTTTCAACCTCTCTTGAATCACTTTCACCTTCTCTATAGCTTGATGAACTAGATCTGGTCCTATCAACCCTCTTTCACCAACTTCAAACCATCCAATATGAGATCTGCATCTTCTCCCATAAAGAGCTTCATATGGA
Organism: Solanum chiquidenum; assembly: GCA_029582725.1. Classification (NCBI taxonomy): domain Eukaryota; kingdom Viridiplantae; phylum Streptophyta; class Magnoliopsida; order Solanales; family Solanaceae; genus Solanum; species Solanum chiquidenum. Next base: position 21,347 of record JAJOOS010012204.1, read on the forward strand.
GCCATCTGAATGCTAGAGTGGTAACTATTATTGTATGCAAATTCAATAAGGGGTAGGTGATCATCCCAATTACCTTTGAAATCAATCACAGAGGCCCTCAACGTATCCTCTAAGGTCTGAATAGTGTGCTCTGCTTGACCATCTATCTGAGGATGAAAAACAGTACTCAAGTTCACCTTTGAACCCAAGCCTTTCTAGAACGACTTCCAAAATTGTGCAGTAAATTGAGCACCCCTATCTGATATAATCGAAACAGGGACTCCATGAAGTCTTACCACCTCCTGAATATACAACCTGGCATAACCTTCTGTTGAATGGGTGGTCTTTACCAGCAAAAAGTGGGTTGATTTTGTCATTCTGTCGATAATCACCCAAATAGAATCATGCTGCCTGCGAGACCTTGGTAAACCTATGATGAAGTCCATATTAATCATCTCCCACTTCCATTTTGGAAGTTCTATATTTTGATCCAAACCACCGGGCCTTTGATGCTCTACTTTAACTTGTTGGCAATTTGGGCACTTAGCAACAAATTCTATAATGCCCTTCTTTATGCTATTCCACCAATAGACCTCTCTCAGATCACGATACATCTTTGTGGAACCCGGATGAATGAAATATCTGGAGCTATGAGTTTCCTCCATGATCCTCTCTTGGAGCCCATCCACCATTAGTACACACAACCTGCCTTGATACCTCAATACAATATCTCCCCCTTGTTCAAAAGCCATTACTTTTTGCTTATGAACATTTACCTTCAATTCAAGCAAAATAGGGTCTTGGTCTTGCTTGCGTTTTACTTCTGACACTAATGATGATTCAGCCCCATTCATCACCACTACTCCTCCTTCTGTGGAATCCATAAGTCTGACTCCCAAGCGTGCAAGTCTATGCACATCTTTTGCTAACTCTCTCTTCTCTTCCTCAACATGGGCGGTACTACCCATAGACAACCTGCTTAAGGCATCAACAACAACATTATCCTTACCTGGGTGGTAAAGAATACTCATGTCATAATCCTTGAGTAATTCTAACCACCTCCTATGTCTGATATTGAGCTCGTTTTGAGTAAACACATACTGAAGGCTCTTGTGATTGGTGAACACATCCACATGAACACCATAAAGATAATGGTGCCATATTTCCAAAGCAAATACCACAACAGCCAATTCTAAATCATGGGTTGAGTAGTTCTTCTCATGAACTTTCAACTGTCTGGAGGCATAAGTTATAACCTTGCAATTTTGCATTAATACACAACCCAAACCAACTCTAGATGCATCACAATACACCACAAAGCCTTGCGTACCTTCTGGTAAGGTCAACACTGGGGCAGTAGTCAACCTCTTTTTCAATTCCTGAAAGCTTTTCTCACAAGCTTCAGACCATTGAAACTTCACTGTTTTCTGAGTCAACTTGGTCAAAGGGGATGAAATGTATGAGACTCCCTCTACAAACCTTCTATAATAGCCAGCCAAACCTAAGAAACTCCTAATATCAGTTGGAGATGTGGGTCTGGGCCAATTTTGCACTACCTCAATTTTCTGAGTATCAACTTTAATTTCCTCTCCAGACACAATGTGGCCTAAGAATGCCATAGACTCAAGCCAAAAATCACATTTAGAGAACTTAGCATATAGCTCCTTATCTTTCAAAGTCTGAAGTACTATTCTGAGATGACTAGCCTGATCTTCTTCATTCATTGAATAGATTAGTTTGTCATCAATGAAGATGATAACAAACATATCTAAATAAGGTTTGAAGACTCTATTCATAAGGTTAATGAACGCTGCTGGTGCATTAGTCAGGCCAAAAGACATGACCAAAAATTCATAATGACCATAGCGGGTCCTGAAAGTTGTCTTTGGAATATCGCATTTCCTTACTCTTAACTGATGGTAGCCTGATCTGAGATCTATCTTAGATAAATATGTGGCACCCTGAAGTTGATCGAATAAATCATCAATCCTTGGGAGAAGATATTTGTTCTTGATGGTAATCTTGTTCAATTGGCGGTAATCTATACACATCCTAAGGGAACCATCTTTCTTTCTTTCAAACAAGACCGGAGCGCCCCAAGGTGAGACACTTGGTTGAATAAAGCCCTTATCTAAGAGATCCTTTAACTTCTCTTTAAGCTCTTTCAACTCTGTTGGTGCCATTCTAAAGGCGGGATAGATATAGGACGAGTATCTGGAAGAAGGTCTATACCGAAGTCTATCTCTCTTTCAGGAGGGACTCCGAGAAGATCGTCAGGAAAGACTTCTAGAAACTCTCTTACTTCTGAAACTGACTGAATATGAGGTATCTCAACACTAACGTAATTAATTCGAACTAAGTGATAGACACACCCCTTAGAAACTAACTTCCTTGCCTTAAGTTACGAAATGAAACGACCCTTAGGCACTACTGAACTGCTTTTCCACTCTAAGACTGGCTAATTTGGAAACTGAAACTTGACAACTCGAGTTCTACAATCAACTGAGGCATAACAGGCATGAAGCCAGTCCATACCAAGAATGAAATCAAAATCTACCATGTCTAATTCAATTAAATCATTCATGGTACTCTTGTGATTGACGAAAATGGGACAATCACGATAGGCTCTCTCTGCTAGAATAGACTCACCAACAGGTGTAGAAACACTGGATGGTTCACTAAGTTGCTCAGGAATAACATCAAAATTCATAGCAACATATGGAGTTACAAAAGACAAACTCGCTCATGGGTCTAGCAAAGCATAAACAGTAAAGTCAAAGACTTGGATCATACCAATGACAACATCTGGCGAATCCTCTTGCTCTTGGTGACTATTCATAGCATACAAGCGGCTTGTTCCTCAGCCAGTATCGGAAGTAGCTCCTCTAGGTGCAGCTCTGTCTGGTGGAGCAACTGAAGAGGACTGAGCTTTATTGCCCCCATTACCATTTCCCTACTTGTTCTTTGGACACTCTCGCATGAAATGCCCATTCTGACCACATTTGAAACAACTAGTGGAGCCCTCATGACATGTACCTGAGTGGTTCCTACCACACTTAGCGGAGGCAGGAGGCTTACTACCCTCTTGCCCCATGCTACCCTAAGAATAAGCAGTTTTAGCTCTAAAATTCTGACTATTGTACTCACATTTGTTCTTAGGTGCAGGTGCACTAGCAAATGATGGAGCAGGACCCTTCTATTTCTGTTGGAAGGATGACCGATTGGCATTACTCTTTTGTTGTCCGGACACGTTCCTTGTCTTAGCTCTCTTGTCCTTAAACTCTTCGTTATCCCTTAGATTCTCTTCCTCAACCTGCTGCACATATACCATTAACCTTGAGATATCTATGTCACCTATCAGCATTGCAGCCCTACCTTCTTTACTCGACAGACAAGCCAACCTAGCAATAAACAAGCTCATTCTACTCCTCATGTCTGCAACCATTTCCGGAGTATAACGGGATAGTTGGGTGAAGTTCAACCCATACTCATGAACACTCAAAGAATCTTGCTTAAGTGTGAGGAACTCTCGTACCTTAGCCTCTTTTAGTTCTCGGGGAAAGAAACGCCCCAAGAAAGCCTCCAAAATAGGCCCAATTTGCAGGTGGTGCATCCTCAACTCTACCCTCTTTCCACTGATCAAACCAAGTCCTATCAACATTCTTCAGTTGATATGCAACTAGTTCAACTCGCTCAGCATCGACAACATGCATAACCTCAAATACCTTCTTCAGTTCTTCAATAAAATTCTCCGGATCCTCTGTAGTACTCAAACACGTGAAACTTAGAGGGTTCATCCTCAAGAACTCATGAATCCTTGAAGTGTCAGCCCCTTCTTGTCGAGCTCCTCTTTGCTGCCCAACCTGGCTAGTCACAGCTTGACTCAGCATCCTAATTGCTTCTCTGAATTTAGCATTAGTGACTTCCCCTTGAGGTTGCACTTCAAGTGCATTCGGTAACTCTTGCTCTTCAACATTACGCGTAGCAAGGCGACCTCTGACAGCTTTTCGTAGAGGCATGATTATCTAAAAACACGCGCAAGCACGGATTAGAAAGAAATCTTTTAGTGATCAAACTCTAACGCACGAAATGAGTGTGAAAGAAGTGAGAAATTTTCCTAAGTGTTGCAGCCTCCTAATTATAGATGTGGTGCGCTTCACACCGATAAACAAGACTCTACAGACATGGATTTATAGAATACCTAGGACTCTTGAACTCTGTGCTCTAATACCAAGATTGTCACGCCCCGAGCCTACACCCTGGGCGAGACTGGCACTCGAGAACCATTGATGGCCCCAAGCGAACTCTTGGCCTGACTAACTTACTCAACGGAAGACTATATGCATATTTATAATGATCAAAACTTAGAATGTTTAAAAGTCAACATTCAACTTGGCCAAAATGGCAATCTCAAGTCTCAAAAACATAAGCCAATAATAAAGTAGTGACAAATGAACTTAACCAACTGACTGTCTGTCTGTAAAGCCTCTAAACAACTTAGTTGGATGTTGGGACAGGCCCGTGACATCCTAATGAACTAATAATAAAACTGAAAACAATAAAAGGAGTCCTCCGGAATGCAAGGAGGCTCATCAACTGACTCTGGAGTGCTCACCATATCAACGATGCGCTGGATGCCGATCCTAGTTACCTGTGTTTGCATCATAATAAGATGCAGGCCAACTGGTATCAGTACATTGAATGTACGAGTATGCGAGTTGGAATGCTAAACACAGCATAGGCTTGAAAGGAATCTGAAGAACTTACCTGGCCCAACTCAACTCAACATAACTGAACTCATTTCAATATAAAATAGTATAAAATAAGTGCAATATAAAGAAAAGTTGTTTAAAACATGATGTTAACTTTGTGTGTATGCAAAGATACATATAACTCTGAAATGTATGTAAAAATATAAATAAACTGTGTATATAAGAATACAATTACTTATGTGGGAGTTTCTCTAACCGACAACCATCACTTAAGAGCTATTGTGATGATACATTTTTTTGCCTCACGCTGCCAAGACCGTCTTATACCTTGCCGAGGGTATAGAACCTGAACTACTAAGTGGATCCACTAGTCTATGCTAAAAAGCACTAAAGGAATCATCTAAAAAGTATGACCCTTTTCTACCCATGGTGGCTACATGGTTTATAGAGGTTGTGAGTTGTCTGAACTCTCCCCCATATCGGTGCTCAATACTACTCCCAAAAATAATATAATATTAGCTCTTATGTTTAAAACATACTTCTTCTGTGATTTGAGATTAGTGCTAATTTTTTTAGCTCAAACGCTATCTTGGAAATCAAAGTTTCCCCTCTTGCTTCATTAAGAAAGCGATTACTCTTTTCTGAACACTAGCTCGAAGGCCCTTTGGAAATTGAGGTTTCCTTTTTTGTTTAAATGTGAAAATATTTTAAACCCTTTGGGAATACATAGTCTCCATATACCTTTGAAGAAATGAACTTCAACTTTACTCTTTAATCTTTACTCAACTTGAACTTTAAGTCTTAAAACAAAGTTAAAAATATTTGTAAAAGACTTTTGAAACCTCTAAGAACTTCTCTTGACTTGACTCTTAACTGGTCCTTGAATTGAATTATGGATTCAAGGATTGTGATTTGTGATTGGAAAGATCTCATGATGTTTAGGAATGATTTTAGATAGCTAAACATGAGAAAAGATCAAAATTCGAAAACAACTTTTGAGGCAGAACGGTCCGTGACCGGTCTGTGACCGCTCCGCGACGCGAAACGACTTTTCCCAAAACTAGGGACTAGCTCTGCGACGCGCCATCACTACCCAGATTTGTCCGACGAAATTTCTTCTTAGTTTTCCATCTCTAAACTCCATGGGTTCTTTTCCGAAATACTTAGAATCGATTATATGTTCAAAGTACATCAGATTCTAATCAAAATCAAACCTCAATTCACGGATTCGAATCAAACAACACCTCCACGATTTCAACGAATCAAGAATTTAATAAAACTTCAACAAACCCATCAAGAACTCAATTTCTAAGTTTTCAAGAAGTAAAATTCGCTGAAATAAATCATGATTGGTGTGTGGGAACTAACCCAACGCTATGTGATCTCACATACCTTGTAGGGATCACCCCCGATGAAATTCACAAGCTAATCTCGACGAATCTTGAACGAATCTTGAACGTTCTTCTCCTTTCTCCTCTTTTCTCCTTTCTCCAAGCTCTAGTGTGAAATTCACTTTTCTAAAACTGACTGAAATCTGATTTTACCCCAATTAAACTCCTAAAAATGAATTAGAATAATTAGGTAAGGAAAAGACTAAATTACCCTTTTAAAATCCAGATTTAGACTTTCTTTAATCCAACAACCCAACTTTCAAAGGGTATATCTTACTCATACAAACTCGAAATCGCACAAACTCGGTGGCGTTGGAAAGATCATTCTAAGATCTTTCCTACCATATTTGGAAGTGCCTCTAACTCATCCTGAGCAAGAAATTATGGCCATTTGAATTTGGCCAAAACTCAACTTTTCCTAACTTAAACAAATTTCCAGATTTTCATTATTTCCAAAAATGATTATTTCCAGTTCTTAGCTTCTTCCTAGCTATTTCAAATTGCGAGATGTTACACATACATCACACAATCATAGAATCACAATCATCACCTACCTCAAAATAAGCTTGAAACCCTAAGAAGCATGATCCTTCCCTTTCCGGATTCGTTTCGATTGTTCTTGGTTTACAAACATGCAATATAATACGGGAATCAATAAACAATCACTAATTACCCGAATTACTAACAATTCTATGAATCCTAGATCAAACTCATGATCCCAATTATCCAAATTAGGGTTTCCACCATAGAACTTCCCCATCAATATTCACTCATTCTATTACGTTCTATGGATCGAAAAACAGATTCGGGAGTGAAAAGCTTACCTTTAGCCTCAAGAATGGTGAAAAATGAGTAGGAGTCGCCTGGGGTTCGTTCCTTAGCTCTAAAAATTGAAAAGTGCCAAATAAGGTCATTTAGGGGTTTATTAATGACCTTAAGTCGTGTCGAGCCCGCCACAACGGCCGTCGCCCCGCTGTAGCGACCCCGCCAGAGCGGCAAAACCCAGCGCTAAAGTGGGTTACACGAGACAGGGAACTAATTAAAGAATTTCAAAATCCCCATTTCACAACACACCTTTAACTCACGACGCTCAGAAAATATCCCTTACACTAAGATCGATTTCGGGAGTTCTACTCGCCTGAATTCAATTCCATAAAGTCGTACGGATTCCTTAATGAGTTATCTAACCACTCATGTAATCAAAATCATAAATGATTCACCTGATTGTTACCAGATTTTCCGACACCTCAAAGACTCCGATTTCGTCCAAATCTGAACTAGGTTGGAAAAATTCAAATACTACGAAAAAGTTTTTCGGCCCCAAATTTTCCCCCGTTGGCTTTTCTATAATGACAGGAACAGGTCGTTACAGACCAGATACGATTCTGGTGATCGCGAACTAGAGAACCTCCATGAAAACAGGCCACCAAGACCAGATACAAGATTTTATGCTCAGATCTTGGCTTAATATGTAAATATTATCTGTGATTGCTATATTTTCAGCTAACCATAGTTTAATTGCTTTGTTATTTATTTTTTATTTTGTTTCTACAGTTAATTAATTGATTTTATACACCATTTCACTTAAAATGTATGTGATGGTTTGGCTTGTGTCATTATTGTTCTTATTATTTATTATTTTTACTTTCTAATTATTTATTATTAATAATAATATGTTTTTCTGATTACCATTCATAATATGTGTAGTTTTTCTAGTTTTGTTCACTATTTTAAAAATGACCGTAGATTTTATAGCATAAGTTAAGTTTGCTTTATTTTTGTTCACAATTTTATCATCGTTTGTTTTCATGCATGTATTTTTCTAAGAATTTTTTAGTTAGTTGTTTTGATCATTGCTTGATAATTGTTGTGTATAATTTTATCTTATCTTTGTTAATTTCATATGATTTGGTGTTTACATTATTTATTAAAATTGACCAATGAAAAAATCTCTATGTCAATTTTTGAGGCATCCCCATATTAATAAGATGAATTTTTATTTTTATGTTTTTATTTGATTTATTCATATTTATTTATTGCTAACACTTTTAGTAAGTGTGCTTATAGGTACCCCGAGTCGCTTCTCATTGAAGATATTCCAATGAAGTTCGAATTATACTTTTTATTCATTATTGTGTATAATATTGACGTTGGACAAAACTTAGGCCGTTTCTTATATTATTGTTTATTTTATTATTTGTGTATATTGCATGTTTATTATATTTGTATATTATTTTTATCTCCTCCTCAATTTGAAAAAATGAATTCAATCGGGACCTACAGTTGTGGATTTCGAAGGATGCCTAATACGTTCCCTTCTAAATAACTCGAACCCTTACCTAGAATATATTGATTTTGTAGACAATTTTTATTTAGTTAATTAATTGGTTTTATAGTTTTCCTAAAATTAGATAGCGACTCTTATAAAATTCGTCTATTCTCAAAATTCTTTTAAAATTTAATTGATCATTCTTTGAGTCACCACAACATTTCTCCTAATTTTTTATTTTAAAAAATGTCAATAAATACTTATGATGATAAACAACAATAACACAACCAATCCAATAAAGTTCGACTTACTTATGATGGTAAACTAGTTCAAAATCCCAAATGTTAGGGGAGAAATGTTAATGGCTAGCCACCCAAGCCCTTTCAATGAGATACAAATTAAGATCGGTCAGTAAAGAATATTTTATTTTAATATTTATTGTATTAGATACAAATTAAGATTAATGAAATTAATATTACAAGTATTTGAAGGTCCAGTGGCGTACACATGATTTTTTCATAAGCGCTGTCACATTTTAAAATAAAAAAAAATAAAATAATGTTATATTAAAAAACTATAATATTATATTAAAAAATTCTTTTTTTTTAGCATTTTTATGTCTCTAGGAAATAAATTTAAATTAAAAATTTAATTAAGCAAGTAGAAAATGGTGTTATTGAGATTCAAACCCCCCATAAACTGGGCCAAAGTTAAGCCCCTGACCATCTGAGCTAAATTGCTCTTTCTTACAAGCAATGTCACTTTATTAAATTTGACCTTTATTTGTATTATGCTTTTTAATTATGTATACCTATTTAATAAAATTTTCCGATGAAGTTGTGTCACGTGACACCCCTTGGCCTAAGGTAAATCCTCCCATGGGAGGGTCAATTATGGAAAAAGGGCCACTGTAATCGTTACTTTTGCGATTTAGAGTTGATATACTTCTTGTTATAAAAGTGGCTCGCATATACCTTTAGTGTTACAAAAGTGGTTCACATAAACCCCTTATTATTACAAATCTGCCTCACATATACTCTTTTCGTCTAATGGAAGTGAAAAAAATAATTTTAAGTTTTTAATATTTTTTCAAAAGAATAAAATTTCATGTACGACGATGTATGATCCTTCTAACAAAGTTCTCGAATACCCCCCCCCCCCCCCCCATAAATCTATTTGCTTATTATTATTATTTGAGTTTTTTATTTCATTCTTTAATGTAAAAATATGAGAAATAAAAAGAAACAAGTGTGAGTGGGAAAAGTAAAAAAAGTAAAAAGAAAATAAAATTAAAACACATATTTTTGCGGCTTTATTGTAATTTATTTTTTGCATCTGTAAAAAAAATATGGGGCATTTATGATAAAATTTACAAGAAAATAAGTGAAAAATAAATTTAATCGTCAAAATAATAAATCTAAATTAGCTATTGAATTAAAACAATAAAAAAAATTAAGTGTGAGAAGGATCAAATACTTATTACATGGGTTTATTAAAATTAATTTAAAATTAATTTTTTTTCACTTTTGTTAGACCAAAAGTTATATCAAAGTAATTTATGTAATATTAGAGATATATATGCATTACTTTTACAACGAAAAGGTATATTAACTCTATTACAAAATTAAGAGGGATATTAGGCTTTTTCCCTTGAAAAATAAATATCTATTGATAGTAAGATGTTTCATTAAGTTTGACCAGATTGTGGCCGAATACTACTAATTTGAGTTTTAATTTATATATATTAACTAATCTTATGTATTTATATATAACTAGCATATAGCTAATACATGTTCTATAAATTATGAAAAAATCTATGTTAATATTATTTTATGTAGAATAGAAGATGGAATAACTAATATATAAATAAGTAATTCTATAATTAGACATGATCATTTAATAATTCGTACGATATACTTTGCTTTTGTTTATTACTACATTATTATTATTAACTACTTAATATCATATCATTATCGACTAAATATTAATTAACTTATCACTTGCCTTAATATTCTTATTCGTTAATCTTTTGATATATTTTTCATCTGAAAATATTATTTTTATTTAATTTTAATAATATTTTAAGTTTATTATTATTATATTGACACTCTTTATTGTTTTTTTTAATTGAATTCAAAGTAAAAACATTTGCAAATCATTTGTATTCTTTTGAACATTTTTTGCACTAAGAAATTTCATAAGGTTTATCTTTTTGTATGTGAACGTATTAACATCTTACTTAATACTAAATTATGATTTTAAACTTGTCCCAAAGTGAGTAGAGATATTTTTAATATTATTTTATGATTAAAGTCTAGTGTTCTTTTTTAATAATTGTTATTTTTATATTGCATTTCATGAGAAACTGGTTTTTCGTTCTCTTCTATTTTCAATATATGAAGTTTTGAGTTTATTTGGAATAACAAACATTTAACATATGAGAAATTTCAATTTTTATTTTATTTTTACTTCATTATTTGGACTTATTTCATTATTCAATATTGATCTTAAATATATAAATCTATTATGTTCATATTTCTTGCAATATAAATTAGATTTTACTTGCTTTTTCCATTTTGAATAAAATTTTGAATTTATTTTTATATGATTATTACTTGATTTTTTAATATTCTCGTCTATTACTCTTCTTTACAATTAATTTTTATAGTGAAATTTTTATTAGTCGTAATCTTTCATTAGTATATAGGTGGTTCCTAATTATTCATTTAAATTTACTATCAATAATATGTCTGTAATTTAACTCTTATTATCTTATAAATTACTTTAAAGTTGACATAGCTCTCACTTTATCTGTATTTTATTTTCATTGTTTACTAAATTAATTCTTTACTAAACTTCAATTGTGTGGATAAGACATGTTATGGTTATTTTGTCTTAGCATCATTAAAAATGTTTCTAGTTTTAAATTTAAATAGAGCCTATAGATTAATGATTTCATAATTAACTCCTGAATTTTTTTATTGATATTTGTGTTTATCATTTACGTCCTTTACTTTATTTTTATGATTATCTCTAAGTACAAAAGATACGATTAATACGTTATGATTTTTTAAATAAAAATTCAAAAACAACTTAGTATATATGAAATTATAAATAAAAAAAAGTAAATTGTATCCTACCATTTTCCTTATTTGTTGTTACTGTAATATGCATTATTTCGAATTGTTATATATTATCTTACTTTTGGAATCTAATTGTTATGAACAATACTTTTCATATTATTTATAATAATATAGTTTAATTTAAATAATTTAAAATATACGACAAATAAATCTACTTGAGGCATGTTCATAAATAGTTGAAAATATGAATAAAAGAAATAAACGTAACACTATGAGAAGCACATATGTACATAATTAAACTATCAATTGAATATCATAATAATTTACAAAAACAAATGCATCTACTCTTGATACCTATAGGTTTAATCCAAATCCAAACTCTAATAAAGTCAAAACTACTTCATAAGAGTATAAACTTTTTTGACTTTAACCTCCAATAGCATAAAAGAACTTTCAATTTAAATTTATTCAAGCATATACATAGTAAGGGTCCAAGTGAGATCATACCAAACGTGTGTTCCATTTAATCACTTCGAAAGCAAGTTTTTTAATGAATTTAAACCTGCAAAATTGAAATTTAAAATCAGGAGATTAAAAAGAACAATTGAGAAAAGTGTGTAGTGAATTAAAAAAATCTCTCAAAATTTAAGTACTAATCTTATTCCATTACTTTATTAGGAGTAGTAATCATAGTTAAGATATCATACAATGATTGAAGCTACCCATTTTTATATAAACAGCCACATTAGGAGATAGAAGCATATGCGTACTTCCTAGAAACACTAGTTTGTTGAAGGAATTAAGAGATAAGATATGAAATGTTTCAAAAATATTCCCAAATATATACAGATTCGTTCTGCTTCGTTGCAGTATTTGTGAAGAATCAAGTTTCACTTCAACGTGTCGCTCTCACTCTCAAGAAGCACAACTTTCACTTCTATTTCGATCTTCAATTTATCCTCTAATGAAGCTTTCTTGGCAAAGATGGTCGCATAATTCTCATCCGCAGACTTCTTTTCTACTTGCTCTTATATGCCTTTGGTGTCATTGAAATTCAATAAATGATTAGTTTGAAGAAGCATAAGATATTTAAAAAAATTAAATATAAAACAGTTATTTGCGGTTTCAGATCCTGAATTCAAAATTTAAATAATTCTGTAAAAGATTTTTAAAATATTTAAAAATTAAAAATGTGATAACTTCCCACAAAAAAGGAATCACATTCCCTATATTTTAGAACTGTTATAAAATTATTTCGTTTAGTTTTTAATTCTTCTTTAGCAACGTGTAATAGTGGGTATAATTTGTTTTCGTTTTTTCTAAAACTTCATATTTCGTATTCTCTTTTATTATATACAAATAGATATTATTATTATTATTATTTTAAAAAGTTATATTTTAGATCTTTATTTTTTAATACTAATTAACTTCTCAATTCAAAATTTTAATAGTTCTATAAAAGACTTTAAAAAGAATTAAAAATTATAAATGTGATAACTTCCCACCAAAAAAGGAATCACACACCCTATTTTCTGGAACTGTTTAAAAAGTATAATATAATAAAAACGTTTATTTTCAAAATTTATATTTTAGATATTTATTTTTAAAACTAATTAACTCAATTCAAAATTTAAATAATTCTATAAAATCCCTTAAAAAGAATTAAAAATTGAATTGATAACTTCCCAAAAAAGAAGAATCACACACCATATTTTTTAGAACTGTTTAAAAATAATAATAATAATAATAATAGTAGTAGTAGTAGTAGTAATAGTAATAATAATAATAATAATAATACACTTAGATTTATTCCCAGTCAACATCAATATAATTATTTTCTTCTTCCATTTGTTGGAATAGATCTATAAACATTCCATATATAATTTTCCAGCAAATAAGTTCTTTTAGATCTCTATTAAGAGGAAGAACCTTTAAGATAGTAATTAATCTTTTTTCAGTAAAGAAGGGAGAGATGGGGATATCACCATTTTCTGAAAAGCTACTGTATTCACTCACTGAAAAGCTACTATATTTACTCATTTTGAATGTATTCTCTTGATAGGAAGTCTGGAAGAG
>JAJOOS010012205.1:0-51892 GCA_029582725.1 Solanum chiquidenum
TGTTTGTAAAAACAAAACTCTTTCTTTGAATTGAGATAATTACTCAAAACTTAGCTTAAAAGCTCTCTTGGAATCGATGTTCCCTTTCTTGCTCAAATATGAAAACATTTATAAACTCTTTGGGAATACTTAGTTCCCTAATAGCTTTTTGAGAAATGAACTTAACTGTTTACTCTTTACTTAACTTGAAACTTGAGCTTTAAAATGAAGTTAAAACGTTTAATAAAGACTCTTGAAAACTTTAAGAACTTTGCTTTGACTTGCTTTTTAACTTCTAGACTTGACTCTTAACTTCTTTGACTTTGATCTTAACTTTCCTTGAATTGGATTATGGATTCAAGGTTCATGATCTCAGTTTATGGATGATTTCATGATGTTTATATGTACCTTAGAGTGTTGGAATCGACTAGAAAACGTAGGTACATCGCTTAGAAACTAGTATGAAAAGGTGGGGAACGAATGGGGAGAACTGGCGTCCCTGGCGCTCTGAGAGGCGCGGAGCGCCAGCCCTCAAACTTCAGAGGACTCTGGCTAGTGCGACGCGCCAGAGGCCAAAGTTCAGAGGAACTTTTGTGGCGCTCTGGCAGGCGCGACTCCCCAAGCCTTTGCCCAGAAAATCCCCGATTTTCTTCTTCATTTTTCATCTCTAAACCCTCTAAACCTCAATGGTCCTTTCCCCAAACACTTTGGATAAATTATACCCTCAATACATGATAGATTTAACTCTAAAAACAACCCGGAAATGCGAATCAAATCAACACTAGGAACTCAACAATCAACCCACAAGAATTCAATAATGTTCTTCAAGAACTTCGCTTTCTTAACATTGTAACAACTCCAAATTGCTAAATTGAAACAAATTAGTGTGTGGGTGAACTAACCCAACACGAAATAAATCTCACATACCTTAATAGGGATCACCCCCGACGAATTTCACTCGCAAGCTTGGATGATCTAGGCGAATTCTTGTTTTCTTCTCCCGTTCTTTCTTCCTTTCTCTTTCTCCAAGACCTAAGCGTGAATTTAATTATTCTAATCTGACCAAAATAAGCTTTTACCCCAAATAAATCCCTAAAATGAATTAGGAAATTAATTAGAGAAAAAACTATTTTGCCCTTCCTTGAATCCGGATTGTGACTTTCCTCAATTCAACAGCCCAACTCCCGAAAGGCATATCTCACTCATACGATGTCAAAATCGTGAAATCTCGGTGGCGTTGGAAATATCTCTCCAAGGGCTTTCCAACCATACAAGATCTTCTCCTAAATCCTTCTGATCTAAGAGTTATGGCCGCCTGAAAATGGCCAAAAACTCACTTTCTTTAACTTAGAAAATTTCCAGATTTCCTTATTCTTTCCAAAAATCAATATTTTCATATTTTAAATTCTTTATAGTCGTTTCTAGGTGTGAGATGTTACAGTGAATGTTATGTAAGACTGGATATATGTTACTATTATGATAAACAGGACACGAAAAGATGAAAGGCCCAAAGACACTTGCAAACATATGTTACTATTATGATAAAATGGGTCACGAAGAGACGAATGTCACAAAAACACTTGTAAACATCCAAGTGTATGTATGTAATGACCTTCAAGTCATTTTCCCCTTTATGCTTTATTTTGAGCATTTAGTGTGTTCATATAGTGATCCCAAGTCATTTATAAATTCTTGCAATTGACAATTCGGTCAATAGGTCATTCATTTTGATTTTGTGCAAGTTTCTATATTTTGGAACTTTTACACTACTTTGGTCAAAAGTATAAGCAGACGGCCTCATAATGTAATTCTGACAATTCCATTCGCTTAGAAGCATCGAGTTTTGTCTAGAAGAACTTTCGATGTAGATCGTGCGGCTTCCTAGCTCAAACCTAGTTTCTGGGACAAGCTTGGTTTATTGTCTTCCCTTTGTCAGCAGGCAGTATAGTCGAATTGTAATTATTCCACCAGTACAAGTCACTTTATCTATGTAACTATGTAGTAGCAACTGCAGATGGGGTCGGCATGAGACATCGATTCTTGATTAACATCCTTTTGCAACTATCTTTCTTTCCTAAAAATGCAGCCCCTACAATTAGTCGTCTATGGAGATTTGGAATTCGGTATTGAATCAATCCAACATTTCGTTCGATCACTTCAGCCTCCAGAAAAAAAAACCTAATTCAATTAAGTTGATTCCATCTCCTTGACTTTGTTCACATTCAGTAGCAACTTGATGGTATCCTTTTAGGTCAGGAACTGCTGCAATAGGACGCTACCTTTTGTGAAATTTGTCTTAAAATAGAGTTTGGGTATGGGTCCCACTGTTCAATGAGTTGACGTCGGTTAGAAGTTTTGACATCTCCATTGAGTATGGAATGACAAATTTTGTTGGGTAGCGTACGTCATTTTCATACATGGGGTTTCGAATGAATCTCGAGCACCCTGTCAGAGAATTTATTCTTTGGGGAACTAGCTGATGTGCATCAGCTAGTGCATCCCTATTTAACCCTTTGGGTCCGCATGCCCTAGACTGCTTTCACAGTGACCATTGGTTCTAGTCTTTATGTTCGCGAGGCATGTGCCACGTGTGTGGAAGCATGGGTTTGTTGGCCATCATGTTTACAAAGGCCAATGTAGCTAAACCTCCATAATCGTAATCTAGGTACCGCGTTCGAGATGGGTAAGAGGGTTAGCCTTTCGTGATCACGGACTGGGTCCCATATTTGTGGAGGTCATTTAACAAGTTTTTATATAAAAGATAGTCATGAATTCAGCTCCACTTCACAATTTTGAATTGTGATTCTAGGAGTTGTAGACCCTCGTTTAAGATGATTCTTGTTGTGTTGTATCGGTTTCTTGCATTTCTATGTGTTGTATTCTTTGGAGCATTTGGGGAGCGTTATTTCAAGGTAATTTCAATCACAAAGGGACTGACAGAGCTCTTTAACGATGACTTTTTTGTGAAATTCTTGCATATGCTGACTTCTATATTTTTCGAGCTTGAATTGTGTCTCATTTTAGGACACATATTCAGTAAGCTCATTACAACCTATTGATAGAGTTAATTTTGGGATTTTCGGTTCAGGTCCCATAATTGCTTTTTGACTTGATTTTGGATTCATCTCCAATTGTATGATTTTGGTGTCTAAACATCCGTATTGACATTGTGATAGTGTTTTTTTATAGCATGGCAGTGATCAGAGGACGTTCACAAAGCAAAAGCCCCAAAATTGTTACTTTGGAGCATGCGTGTTCTACATTAAGGTAGGCTATGACTTCTCGATCTTTAGACTGAGCTTTTGATTGTAAATTCATGTTAAATTGTTGGAATTGGGGGTAGGTCAGTAGTTGAACCATATTTGTTCAATAGAAATCATGCCTTTACTGTATTTTGGGTTATTTTTGGGAGTTCGAGCGTGTTATACCTTGTTATGTTGTTTACCTTGCCTTGTAGATTTCATAATGTTATTGCTTATGTTTTTGTGGTTGACTTTTATTTGGCCTTAGTCTAGGTTTAGGCCAGTGTTGCCTTAGATTTGCGGCTTTAGAGCCAATAGTCCTTAGAAATGCTCTGATGTTAGTATGGATTGCTTAGCTCCATGTAAATTGATAAAGCAGACTTGGATCTAATAGTATGATCCTTATCTAGGCAATGACTCAGCTCATAGGACGTTATATCCATAATATTTCCTCATGGTTGACTCATACTTATTCATTGGATATTTTGTAGTTTTTTGGCTATTTAGAATCAAGTCTTGGAATCAAAGATGGAGTGAGTGTCTTGTGAATCGGAAGATGGATTTGCTCGACGAATAAATAGGTTTGAGGAAGAGCGGGTATTTAGGAGATTTTAGGAGGCTTATAACCGGGTTTGAGGCCCAAGCGTATTTTCTCTTAATTGGGTTTGAGGCCCTCACGTACATTCTTAGCCATGGTTTGAGGCCATGACTCATCTTTATTATCATTAGTTCGAGTTTGGGCACACCCCTATTTAGTCAAGTTTGAGTCCTAATTGGGTTATGCTATTAGGTTCGTGGGTTACCTTTACCACAGTTTGAGTCCGTGGATGGATGTGGTCGTGCTAAAAGTGTTCTTAAGTTCTTTTAGTAGTTCCTTAGCTCTTTTGTGTATGCTTAGGTTATTGACTTTTAATTGCGTATGAGTATACATTCTTAGATTTTCATTACCTTTTGTTTTGTGGCCTCTAATTTGGTTTGTTCCTTCTTTTCATTAGTTTCTTTACTTCTGTGCCCAGTCGGCCTATGATGCCTACTGGTGCCTCTTGTTTTTGTACTCATATTCTCTACATCTATTTTTATGACGCAGGTCCGAGAACCAGTCACTATCGTTGAGATTGAGTCGACTACAGGAACATTCGGAGGTGGGGGTGAGATTATGGAGTTTTGAATCATGTTTGTCCCGTTCTGTTTTAGTTTTGGCTAATCTTTTACTTTTGAGACAAGTCTTTATATTTTGTTCAACCTATGGGACTTTTACTCTTTGTAGTAAATATGTACATATGACTACTAGGTTTTGGGATTGAAACTCATTTTATTTGAATATATATATGATGTGTTCGTTAAATTATTTCATTTTTGCTTGTTGATTGTTGTTTCTAAACAATATGTTTGTTATTAGTCATTTCGGGCTATAGGTTGGATTACTACTGGTGGGTTATGGTGAGTGTCATCATGCCTCAGGATTTTGGCTCGTGACAATGCCATTTGGTCAGAGAACCATTAAATATCATGTCGTAAGTCAAATTGTGAATCTTTAGTTATTGTGAATTAGTATAATTTCTTTCAACAAAAAACAATATTTACTATAAAAGAGCATTAGAGGATGTTCAATAACCAATTTAATATATGGTACGAAATAATTTTAGGAAGTTACAACAATATACATTTATTAGCATATAGTGGTGGATCCAAAATTTTGTTTTAATGGGTGCAGAGCTCCCTTCAATGTAAAATTGCTACCTATCATAAAATGTAAGAGCATAATATTTGGAATACATAAATAAAATATATTTAATGGAAAAATATAAATAAAGAAGCTAAAAACTAAAGAAAAAAATATATAAAAAAGGGTGGGGAAGGAAAATAAAAATATACATGGGAGCAAAAGAAGGAAAACTCAACAAACTTGAAGAAAGAAAAAAAAAATAAGGAAGTATAAAAAAGAAAGAACAAGTTGTACTAAATAAAATGAAGGAAAAGGAAAATTAGAAAAAGATAATGAATGTCTTAAACATTTTGTGTCACATGAAAATAAAACATGTGACCACTTTAAAAGCATGCCACTCTAACTTCGGCTCTCAAACAAAACACCCACGCCAATTTTGTTTTACGGGTTCTATTCAGTGATTCGATCCCGAATTTATAAATTTTCTATCTAAGGATATATAGGTCATTACCGAGTCAATGTGTGGTTGAGCACCCAAAACACTTTATGTGTATCTGCCCATACTAAGAATATCATAATCAGATTCTCCTAATTAGGCGTAATTATGAATATTATTCCATGCATAAATACCTTTCCAAAAAAATAAGACTACAATTCAGATTTTAAAGTCAACAATATAGTTTATACTATTCATATATATATATATATATATATATATATATTGCGTTGACTAATCTGATTCACCTAATTAGGTATGACAATAAATATTATTTTAGGAATAAATATCTTTCCATGTTTTTTAAAGACAACCATGTATTTTATTTATTTGGAAATATAGTTAGTTATTTTCTATACATATATTAGGCTTCACTAGTATATATACTCATGTGGAACTTACTTAGGCCTTGTTATTTATTTATGAATAGAAAGGATCTACACACACTTACATTTACTCTTGAAATGACAAAGACTTTCTTGGATAGTGTGCTTTTATTGTTCTTAATTTTTTCCAATTTCAGCCATATGGGCAAATCTGTGAAAATGGAAAAACAACGAAGTGTGATTGGAAGGTATGCAGAAGTTCCTCAAGGATGCAATACTGCAGCAGATTGTACAACATTTTGTAAATCTATTGGCTACAAAAGTTGTGGGTGTAATAATAAGCATTGTTGTTGCATTATTCCACCACCTCGTTCGTAAGAAAAGATGGTCTAGAACTTCTATTTTGTAGGATGTTCTTTGAATGAATTGTAATAAGAGAAAATGTGATGATTTATAAATTTTATAATTGCTTGCTTTGTTTTTGAGAATTCTACTTATTTTATTACGTATCCCGATAGTATGCTTCAAAAGAGTCTTCTTTACTTGTTTTTGGTTGAGAAATAAGAAAACTCGTCATAGACCCTTGTTTAAATCAAACACCAATGCAAGTATATGTGGTCGAACAAGTAATTTAGTGATAAGATTATTGATTATCATTCCATAGAACTTATGATTAATCATTAACTAAACTAATGTCACGACTTGAAAATTGGAAATGTGATGAAATCTATCTAAACCCCAACCCATAGTTTTGCCAACCTAGTAACACTTACAAAAAGAAGAGTAAAACACGCATAACTGAAATTTAAAACAAATATAAGTCATAACACGATCATTTTTATAAAAACTCAAAAGGAGTAGAGAAAATCTATTAAAAATCCTCCTAAAACCCAGTGTAACTAATACAAGCCTCAAAGTGCATCAAAGTATGATAATAGCTACGACACTATCTGAAAAAATATGAAAGATATGGACAAAATAAGAGGGTAGGAGATATTTATTTACAGGGGTAATTTTCTAACTTTTTATTTGGTATTTCCCAAAAAACAAATTGGGTACTTTTTCTTTAAATCGCATATGCAAAATGTAATTTGGAGATTTTTCTTTTAAGTTCAGAAATCACAATTTAGTGATTTGAGGGTCGATTCAAACTCTGCTTTGACACCGTTACTGAAAAAAGATAGAAGCGGATTTAGTACCCAAGTTTTGGAGAAACAACTGGACAATTCAATTCATAAAAATGATAAACGGATCTGACTGAACACTCATCTTTCTGGAATTGTTGCATTCTGTATCACTTCTTTTGGGGTACACATTTTTAATTTAATATTTTCGTTGGACATTTGTATTTCAATACGGATATAGGTGGAATCGTAATTTCATTAATAGCATGATTTTGATAGAGTGAGAGATTTCCAAGAATGTTCCAAAAGGGCAAGAAATCACGAGAGGGCTTGTGGTGCATGTTGTCATACTTCGAGGTAGATTATGATTATTTTCATAGATTTTACTTGGGTAATGACTTATCAAAAAATGAGTTTATGGGTTCATTGTGTTAATGGGATTGAAGAGGTATATGATTGAATTGATGATGTGAAACCTAAGTTGGAACTTAGTTGAGAGATCTTATAACATTTAGAAGGGGAATCTGTTATGTTTTACTTTATTTTGTTGTGTTACATCAAACATTGATTATTTGATGGCCTACAGGCATTGCCTTGGGGAATTTATATTAGTGACCTACAGACATATATTTGAAATACTATTTTGTATAAGCTTTAAGGCAGATATACTCTGCCCGAAACTATTTTCCTACGGAATAAAAATTTATTTATCCTTAGTATGATATATCAAAAATCATATTGAACCATTTTTCATCGAATGTAATTATTTTTGTTTCAAAACTATAATACCTTGCAAATTTTAAGTAAAGGTATGAACCATCCTCCATATGAGTATCGATTTGAACCTGACAAGTTTAAGTTTGACTTAGTGTGAATGTCTAATAATAAGTGTGTAAAGGATATTGGATCTGAACAAGGTTCATAAGGGACTCCTAGTGTATGAAGAGTTTTTTGGACTAATACCAAGAAATTGAAAGGTCGTGAAGCCTTCTTTCCAATGCATTCGACTGTTCGTCAATCCAAGCTTTGTGCTAAAGGTTATGCCCATTTTACTAGGCACTACATATTCTGCAGGATCCACCATGCGAAGTAGACGTCCGTCGGCCTTCAAGGGAAGTGTTACTGTTAAGGTTGCGCGAAGTGTTGATGAGTGGTCGATTTACACTCATTTGATGCTTCTTTAGATCAACAATTAGTGTCTCAATCCCTAATTATGCCCTGTTCTAATGACATTTTGATGATTTGCAGCTATAAAGGCTAGGGACAAGGCAAGGCTGAATACTTGAAAGAAAAACCAAAAACATAGAAAGAAGTGTAAACTCCACACTGATGAATGCCTAACAATAAGGGAGGATCACCTAATTGGCATGAGCTCGCCCAAAGTGATTGTGCTCAACACTTCCGAAAGCAAAGGGCGAACTTGATGACCATCGTCGAAGGTGACAAGAGTTGGAAGAAAAATAAATGCTTAAAAGGCGAATAAAGGTGGTACTTAGTGATTCACTGAATGTGAAAGCCAAACTCAAACGATCTCGCCGACTGAGGTTCAAATACATGAATCCTAAAAAAAAAAAGAGGTGAGCTAGGAAGCAAATGGCGATCTGTTGAATCTACTTGGCGAGCCCGACTAACGTCGCTGAAGTGGTCATGCGGTGAATTCTGGGAAACTATAAATAGCCCAATTGAGAGAGAAAGAAGTGTGTTGAATCTTTTTCTGGAGATTGGTCTTAAAACCTTTTCTTTAGAGTTTTAGAGTGAGAAACATTTTACCTTATGGAGAACATCTTTAGTTTTGGTGTTTCCAACTATACTTCTAAAATTGGCAATTGGATGTTGAAATCAAAGAAGGTGTTGCTTATAATTGCTTAATTTCACCTCACCCAGGGATGCTATCATAATAGGTATAATTTCTTTACACTTTGTGATAGGTGGCTAAAACCCAAAGTTTAGAGGTGCATGGAGTTGTGTGTTGATTTAATGTAGTGGGTATTGTGTTTTGCTTTGTTTTATTGTTGTTCATCAATGGATTTGGTCTAATTAGCATGAGGTAAATTTATGGGTTAAGGTTGCAAACTTAATCCCACTTTTGATCTACGATAGAAGCTCGGAAGAGATTAATTGAAGTGGGTAATAAGTTTTGATACATGCAATTAGGTTTGATATATGTAGTTTATTTGAAAAATAGATTATGGGTCGGATCTATTTGACCTAATTCTGTTCGAATGAAAGTATAGTGTAAGGTAATGGGTTGTTTCGTTACGCACATAGATGGGACCGAAAGTAGATTCTATGAATTGATGTTATGAGATTGAAAGAAGATTAGTGCCATTGAAGATGATCCAACCTATCCATGAATGTTTAGCAGTATTGAGAAACATAATTACCCCTTTGTGATATTGATTTCGAATCCCCGCACCCATAGATACTTGTTAATTACTTGAATTGCTGAATTTTTAGTTTATTTGTGACTATTGATACCAAAACCTTTTTCATAAATTTGGTGGAACCATCCACCCATGTTCCTTACCTGCTACACATATATTGATTTACATTCTCAATTTCTTGATATAATTTCTTGCACTATATCACTCTCTGTGGGATTCGACCCCGACTATTAGTTGGATATTTTTATTGAGAACTGTCATTACTCTTTGAATTTGTTTTAGAGAGTACTTTGAGCGTTATCGAAAATGGTTTCGTTTCTTCAGCGAACATGGATCGCCAACACGTAAAACACCGCGTACCCGCCACAGTCCCATAAAGGCGAACAACCGAACAATTCTAGGTAATAAAAGGTCATGGAGTTAGGATAAATAAGGAAGATTCTTCATTTCAAAGATCCAAAATTCTCTAGTTCTCTTCCTAAATTCCCTTCTCATCTCTCTTCCCTCAAGCCTTTAAGCTTTGTGTGTGGAGTTAGCATCTAAGGTTTGTTTTCTTCCCATCTTCTATTGAATTCTAGCATTGGTAAGTGCTTGATATGGTCTTGTTGAGTTGTGATTTAATCATGCTTAGTTTTTGAAATTGTAGGGTTGTTGTGTTCATTCGTGGTTGTGCATGATGCGTACTGACTAAGTTAGTGTTTTGGCTGCAATTGAGGGTATGAATTCTGTGAAAATTGTGCATAAAATGCTGCCCTCTACCTGTTTGTCGTAATGCCTAATCCAAACATTTGAATTATGGAAAGACAACTCCGTGAATGTACCCTAGGAACCGCGAACGCGGAGGAATCTGATACAAGATTCTCTGTGAATGTGCCCCCTAGGGCCCACGAACACAGAGGAATTTGATCCAAGATTCTCCACAAATATGTTGATCAGTCTGCGAATATGGAGTTGTGATTCTCGTTGAGCCACAAATACGACCCTCCTCCGCCAACGCAGAGGAGACAGTAATGGTATACAAATATAGTAGCTTCGTATAGCTTAACTCAAGCCTTCTTTTGATGATTTCTATATCTTAAATACTTCCTAATACATTGTTTTAAGTGTTTTCAAGAACTTTTAACATGTTGTCCTTATTTGTAGGTTTTTTGAGCTAAAAATAGCTTTCGAAACTAATCCAAATGATCAAGAAATGGCTCTAAAAATTGAAGAGGAAGAGTACTACGATGAGAGCACGATCCTATCGCCAAAAAGTGCCCAGAAATATGATAAAGGCATAGCTTGTACAAGCTCAATGAGGGATAATGGACCTCTATGGTTGGTTGATTTCTAGAGGTTGGATATGTTTTCCTGATGAACCTATTAAGGCTAATCACACGCTCATAGTAGAGTTTTATGTCAATGCCCTTGAGACCGACTTTAGTGGAAAGGTGGTTACCACAGCCTGAGGTGTTCAAGTCTACTTTTGACTAACAATAATACCCTATATGGATTCCCAGATGCTAATAATGAGGGATTCAGAAACATGTATAAAGAGTTGGTCAACCAGTGGCTTGTTGACAAACTGTATGGTGGTGAGTCTCCAGAGTGGCTTACATCGAACCGAGGGGTTGATTCTCATGGGTTCACACCTGGGAGTAAGTCTTGGTTATCTATCATATGTTCTCGAATCGTCCCTTTCACCCAAAATGCTAAGGTGATGTTAGACAGGGTTATGCTTATTGTTGTTGTTATGGATGGAATGGAAATTGATGTTGGTAAATTGATCGTGGACCATATTGTTGAGTGGCTATGGGTAGAGCCAAGAGTATCCTATTCCCAACTCTTATTACCAGGTTGTTTTATGATGTTGGGGTGATAAAAATCCCTACATATGAGGAAAAGAAACCAGTTAAAGAGATTCATCCCTTAAAAATGGGGAGAGAAGGAGACATGAGCAAGAAGAGAAAGATGGATGTAGACGACCCTGAGTTTGACCAGTTCATTGATAAAGTGTCTACATCTGGTGCTTCCACATCTGCAGGACCTCTTGATTATGAGCCAGCCACCATGAGGCACCTCTCTTCCCAGATCCATTAGGTCCGAGAGATGATGGAGAGCATTCCTTCTGGTTCATATAGAGCTCCTACATCTATGGGTGTTCCTCCACCTACCATTACTTATGCAGTTGTTGCTCAAGAGGATATGTCTGAAAGGCTTGAAAACTTGAGTCGGAGGCAACGTAACATCGAGTAGAGGCAAAGGACACTCCAAGAGAATGAGCAGACAAAGATCAATTTTTTCAGAGAAAATACTTGACCTTTGTGAAGAACAGTTTCTAGCTTTTGGGATTTTAAAACTTTGCTCTTGAATTAAGCAAATTGAAGTTTAATCCAAAGTGGGTGTACTTCTAATTGCATGATTTCATGTTACCCATGGTTTCTTTCATGGAAAGTATATTTTCCTTGCTTTTTGTGATGGGTGGCTAAAACCCCAAGATTCAGGGGTACAATTATGGAGTTGGGTGTTGATTAAATGTAGTGGGTATTGCGTTATGCTCTGTTTTACTGTTGTTCAAACATAAATTTAAGCTATTTAGCATAGGGTTAATTTATGGGTTAAGGTTGCAAACTTAATTCCTACTTTCGATTCCCGATCGATGCTCGAAAGAGATCAATTGGAGTGGGTAATTAATCCAATACTAGCAATTTAGGTTTGATGTCTGTAACTTGCTGTAAAATAGAGGTTATGGGTCGAATCTATTTGCCCTATTTCTGTATCAAAAGAGAGAATAGAGTACGACATTGGGTTGTTTAGATTGGCATATAGATGAGACTGAAAGGAGATTTTATTCATAGATGCTTTGAGATCGAAAGATGATTAGCGTCATTGAAGAAGACCTAGTCTATTCATGAATGATCATCACTATAGAGCAGCACAATTATCCCTATGTGACATCAAATTCTTATCCCCGCACCCTTAGATTGCTTTTTAACTCTTAAATTCTCTGAAATTTTACATTAAGTATGACAATTGATAACCAAATCTTTTTATTAAATTGGTGGAAACATCCAGCCACTTGTTCTCACTATTACAAATGTTCAATTTTACAATCTAAATTTCTTGATAAGAATTCTCCATGATATACCATTCCTTGTGGGATTTCGACCCCAACTCTTCGTTGTGTTTTTATTGACTACGACCACTGCCCCTTTTAATTGGTTTTAAGGATGACATTTGATTGTTATCAAAGTCCCTTTTGATCCGATTCAAATTCTAACTAGGTGATTTTGTTGGATTCTTGGATTTTTTTACCTCGATCATAGTCTAGGAGAGGTTGTGGAAGTTCAGGTAACGTCTTCAAGTTCTCTTATTAGTTCTTAGCTATTCTATTTATTCGACAGGCTTATGGGGGTTCATTCAGGTTTTACTTTAACTTCCACACGAGTGTAGCTTCCGGACTTATAGGGCTCTAGTTAGGTTTAACTAGTTATACTTACTTCTTATTTGTTCTTAGTAACTCGTGTGCATTCCCTTTTTTCCCATCTTTGACCTCTGTGTGTTCAATTTATACATTTCATATTGCCTTTACTTTTCTTAGCCAGTCGGTATATGATGCCTACTGAGTACTTTTTGTTTGGGTATTCATACTACACTCTGCATTTATTTCGTGATGCAGGTTCAAGTAACTCTTACCAACATTGATATTGAGACTACATTTGCCAGATCTGAAGGCAAGGATAAGCATATAATGTTCTGGAATTTACTTGTCTCCATTTGTATTTTGTTGACTAGTCTTTTACATTTTGAGACAAGTCTTTATATTTTAGGTCCACTTTTGGGACTTGTACTCTTTTGCTTAGCATCTCTGTACCTGTGTTTTCTATGTTCTAGGAGAGATCCTATATATATATATATTGGCTTGCTTCAGCTTTATCTTCTGTTTTTGTATTTAAAAAATTTCTTCCACTTTGTTTCTACCCTTTAAACCCATTACTTCTCGTTTCAAGTTACATGTTAGTTTACCTACTAAGGGGTTATAGCAGGTGTTATCATGACTCGAGAAATTGGGTTGTGACATAATATTTATTTCAAAGAATAAGGGATAAGGCATAACTACCCCCCTAGACTATGACCGAAATCCAAGAGACACACCTAAACTTAACTACGATCCTATTACCCCCCCCCCCGAACTCATTTTTTTCATATTTTTGTGCACCTTTTGTGCACCTTTTGTGCTGATGTGGTACTTTCAACCACCCAAGTTGGTTGTGTTTGTACATACTCACCCACCACGTGTGTAAATTTTTTTTAAAAGAAATATTTAAAATATTCTTATTTTTTTAATCTTGTATTTAAATTAAGTTAATACATTTTTTTTTTACCTTGTATCGAAACTTACTTACCTACATTCATTGTTTTTCTCTTTTATTTTTCTATTGATTTTATTTTCTTTGTCTTTCGTTTTGGTTTGATTTCAAATTTCTTGTATTTAAAAAAAGTTAATTTTGAACAGATATCAAAATAAGTGAAGAAAATCAAATAAAATATTTAAAAAAATAAAACTTGAAATTAAAGGAGACTTGTAAATTATTTTTTCAAAAAATACACATAATTTTTAAAAAATAATTAAAAGTGAAAAGATAATAAATTAATTAAAAGAAGTTTATAGTGAAACGAAATTAAAATAAATATTTTACAAATAAATAAATAAATAAATATATATATATATATATATAAAAAAAAATTAATTATCAATAAATATGTGTACTAACTAATTATAAAGTTATCAATCAAAAAATGACACATGTCCAATTTGTGCACTTATCACTTGCCTTCAAGAAAGTATGCACACTCTCTATGCCATGTCAGCTTTTATGGTGTATTTATTCCAGTTTAAATGAGTGTAGGGCGTAATAGGACCCTAGTTAAGTTTAGGTGTGTCGCTGGGATTTCGGTCATAGTCTAGGGGGGTACTTATGCATTATCCCCAAAGAATAACATTTCTCTTTTTATTTTTCTATTATGTGTAAACACATCATTTTGATTAGTATTTTTTGCAATTATGGATTATTGATTTAATTCAAAACTAATTTAGAAAAATACTTAACAAAGGGTCAAGTAATAGGTTGGTGTGTATCATATATTAATAAAAAGACAATCAAGAAGGATTTAGTTTTTAAGATATTTGAAAGTAACATAAAGTTTCTACTAAATATATATTTTTCCAAAATTGGAAAAAATAATAATGTAATTCTATAAGAAACACATTTGCTACGAACTTATGACCATGTTCAGTGGATACTACTTATTCAGATTTAAACCACACTAATTCTTTTCATAATAATAAAAGTTTGACTCAAAAAAATTGGTTAGTATAAGACCGGATCCAAAAACTATATAAATTTCAAGATGATACACCCTCATTTAGATTTATTCCAAAATAGTTATTGTTGACAATAGGAATTCTCTAATTCAAACTGCTCAAAACTTTACATAATCCAAAATTTTCATATAAATATAGGGGTCAATCTTAGGCAAAGACAAGAACAACAACAACAACAAAGTCATTTTGAACAAACACATACATCATAATTTTTCTCCTCTTTAGCCATGCTGAGAAACAAAGTAATGCTTGCTTTGATTGAAAATGAAACTGATAGAAAATCCCATACAAGAAAAGACACATAGGGTTGTTTAAAAAAGGCAAAAGAACTCGGCACTCTTTGTGACATTGAAATGGTTACCATCATCTATAGTACTTATAGTGACGAACCTAAGGTGTTTCTCAATCATGGTGCTCCAATCAACACCTTTCTAAAGTTTAAAGAATTGACAGCATTGGAGAGATAAAAAAACATGGTGACTAGAGAAGAATTCACCGAGAAAAGGATCAAGAAGTTGGAAAAAAAAACTACTAAAGGTAAGAAAGGAAAATAGGGCCAAGGAAATTACAAATGAGATGTATGAAGTATTGAGTCGAAAAACTATTTCCTTTGACATGTATCCTTAATATCTTAATGATCTAAGTTGTGTGATCAAGAAGAACCTTCAACTGGTACGTGAAGCAATGAAAATGAAGGTTGGGGACGAGGGATTTACATCAAATGTCCCTCAATCCGCGCTGTCAACAACAATGAATTCTATGATGCCTTCACCAATTATAGATTCTCCATTGTCTTCTCCAATGACACCACAAATGAACCCTTCAATAGAGAGAGCCCCAATGGGTGTATCGATGCAAATAAATAACTACTCAGAACTACTCTACTGACATTCCACAAAGTCCTTCATTGACTAAGTTACTAAATTGTAATGATGATGTATTGACTTTGTAGGATGACCTATCACTAAACAATATTAATGATCAAGATACAAACCACACCAATAATATATAAATTCTTTGAACTAGTGTGGTTGTCTTTTTATTAGTATTGTTTTATATGTCCATGTTGTCCATGGACAATTTGTGTCTTTAACTATTTTGCATATCTGAGTGTGTCATAAGACTCTCCACATAACTTTTACTTTGTCCTTATATTGAGTGTCCGTATGTCATATTTCATGAATTATTTTTCAAAGTTTGTTATTTCACTCACTTATTAAATATATGAACAATTTACATGTTTACTAGTTTGTCATTTATTTATTTATTTATTTGCGCTTTTATAGTTGTTGTTATTCAAATGTTGTTGTATAGTTTCCAAAAAAAAACTATTGTACTTCAAGAGTTAAACAAATTAATGTATGTATTGAATACATTGATGTTGTGAACTTTTTAGGGTGAAATAATAACACGTCTAAAATTGAATATGAATTTAAACATTAAAGAAAATTATCAAGAAAACTTTTAAAATATCCATTTTGAAATAATAAGGTGAAGTAAAAGATTCAATCATGTTTAAAATAGTTTACTGAATTTCAAAATTATATGAAAATACCAGTATAAAATATAAAATTTTAAATAAAACATCACAACTGAATACTAAAAGACTCTCCAAATATGTCTATCTATGAAGCCTCTACTGTATAAAGATAAATGTCGGGATAAGACCCATGAAACCTCAAAACACTACTACTAATTTATCATAAAACTGGAGTCCTCTGAAACCAAGGAATCTCACAAAAGTTGATGAGCGGATGATCTGATCTCAATGAAACTCATGTTGGAGATCCTAAAGTACTTGAATCTGCATTATGAATAGATGCAAGTCGAATGATAGCAGTACATTGAATGTAAGAGTATGTAATAGAGCTAAATGAAACAAATATCTTAACTGAAAGACCGAAGGTAGATCAACTGAAGAATAATATAAATCATGATGAAAATCATTTAAACTCTTTTTGTGGGGACGCAATAATAGTAAAGCATGAGTTGAAGGATATAAATAAAAATATACTTTACTTTACTGGGAGTTTCTTATAATCGATATATACCATATGATCTCATAATGTCCAACAGCTAAACTTGTTGGGAGGGCTTCCCTAAACCTTGCCAAATTATAGGACCATATAATATCTATGTGGATCCAATAATTTAAGCCTCTCAGGACCAAAAGGTCAACCAATAAAGAAATGAAACATAATCCAACATTGAGGCGTAGTTATAGGACTTAGGTTTTCTAAACCAACATCCTCATGGTACTAAATAGTCTTCCCAAAATAATATATATTCATATAATGCTCATAAGTATGAAAACCACTTATCAATTTAAATCATATATGACGCTCAACTCAAAAGTTGTATCTTAAAATAATGTGTATTTAGGTCATAATTCATATCATGATTGTTTCATGCTTTAAAGTCATAAGGATTTGAATGACCATATAAATCATGCTAAATCAGTACCACAAGGTTTCAAAACCAAAGTGAAATAATGAAAACATAGTTTATTGAAGAAATATCATAATTTCATAAAAGCCCTAGCTTTACCTCTAATAATCTTGTGAAATTCTTGAGAATCAAAATACTTTATGAATGAGAGGGAAATAAATACTCTCATTGAAGCCTTACATATTTGGAAGAACAATGTTACTGAAGAAACTTGAATACAATCTTAGAAGATGAAGTGTGGAGAAGAGTCTTGGATTGAAAACCTTAGGTATTTTGAAGAGAATCTTAAACTTGAAGCCTTTGGATCATAGGAAGTTAGAGAAATCCCGTTGTTGGAGTTCTTGATCTTTAATAGAAGGATAATTAGGGATTTTGAGAGTTTCCACACGTATAATGATGATATTAGGTTATAAGATAGACTAAGGGAAGTTAATTGAGGCTAAAGGTTAAGAATACCCTTCTGGAAACGTAAGAAGACCATAAATATAAAATAAAATGACTTTTTAATGAATCTCGTCGGTCAAATCAGCAATCTAAAGGTCCCCTCACCAAAATATTTGGAGGTTCACCAAATGCCGCTTTAGTCCACCAAAATAGACAAATACTTAAGGTTTTCCAGACAATTTGTTGAGATAATTCGGCATTTCACCAACCCATTCGGCGAGTCGCCAAATTAGCAGGTGTCCTCGTCGAATTTCTCAGACCAAATATATTCCAATAAAATAACCATAACTTTTTATGCTAAACTCAAAATAAGGCAAACCTGGTGGCATTGTAAATAAGACCCCTAGAACTTTTATTTTATAGGTCATGGGCCACCTAACTCTTTATATTCTAAAAGATATGGTCGCTTGAATTTGACCTTTATATAAAATCATGCGAGAACCTAGCTGGTAGGAATGTATTGAACTTTGCTTGGTGTTTGAGGACCCTTATGACCCTAGATCACTTTCGATACCCTTGATACACTTGTTAAAGAACCTTAAGATACATGAGAAAGTAGGGAATCACCCGGCTCAATCTCATATACTTACGATGATAGATTCATATTTTAAGAGTAGAGTTGTGAGATGTTACAGAATGATTCGAGTATTAATGTCTTTGTTTCTCAAGTCTCAATGTCTTTGTTTCTCAAGTAGAACAAAGCAGAAACGTAAAGGAAGAAGAGGGTCCACCGAGGTGACAAGTAACTACCTCTCAAGTCCTTTGAAAAGCCTCAGAAATAGACGACGAAGGAGAAGAAGATCACACATGTCACGGCCCGAGCCTACACCTTGGATATGGCCGGCACTTGAGAATCATTGTTGGGTCCCAAGTGAACCCTTGGTCTGGATGACTACTTAGTGGAAGATTTGACTCAAGCAAATTAAAAGCCTTAAAGAGAAAATATAACTCAACTATCTCAAATAATCATTTAAGCAAAATCTAATATTCACAAAACATTTTAAAGAAAGAATTTCTGAAAACAACTCAACTCTAGTTATATATGAAGCCTAGACCCTCAATGCCACAAAGTAAATACTAAAATGAAAAGCGAGGCCCTCCAGAATGTAAGGAGTACATACCAAAAATCTCAATTAGGAAGTGCAAAGTGATCTCAATGAAGGCCCTGTTGATGATATTGAACACATGTATCCGCATCATAAAAGATTCAGGTCAAATGACATCAGTTTACT
This sequence comes from Solanum chiquidenum, assembly GCA_029582725.1. Classification (NCBI taxonomy): domain Eukaryota; kingdom Viridiplantae; phylum Streptophyta; class Magnoliopsida; order Solanales; family Solanaceae; genus Solanum; species Solanum chiquidenum. The sequence continues at coordinate 18,707 of JAJOOS010012205.1, forward strand.
GAATGTATAAGTATGTAATATAGCTAAAGAGAAATGAGTAAATGTAAGGACTGTAATAGATATAAATATATACTCAATTAAATGTAAAGAAATAAAGGTGTGAAATCATTTACACTTTACAAAATACTTACTCATCTTTGAACTTAACATATTAAGTGACATGATAAAAATACATTTTTAACTCTATTTGGGAGATTCTCTAACCCACAACCATCACTGTGAGCAACATGATGATACAACATCTCGCCCACCCTGAACTGTCCTATACCTTGGCCGGGATATAGGACATCTCAACTAAGTGGATCCACTAAAGCTCTGCTTGAAAGCAATAAGAAGTCATCCAAAAAGTATAATATTTTACCCATGTTGGCTACATGGTTTATGAGGAATGTGAGTTGTCTGAACTCATTCCCATGTCGGTGCTCAATACTGCACCAAATAAATTATATACTCTTGCTTAAATGTATGAGACATACTCTTTCTCAATTGGAGGTAATTGCTTAAAATATTCTCTTAAAAGAGGTAACTGTTCTGAAACATCTCTACACTCATTAACTCATTAAGAGATCAAAATTTATCTTTTCTCAATGTAGAAAGTGATACATTTGGAATAATTAGTTCCCTTATACTCTTACTCAAATTATGTTTAAAACTCCTCCTCAAAACTCATCTTTGCCTTCTCAAAAAAATCAGTTTAAGACAAAAATGTTTGCTTAAAAAGATTATAAAATATTATAACTCAAAATATGGTTCATGATGTAATATAGACGTGAGAAAATCAACTCAAGTGCCTCAATAACAATATAGAAAACTCTATACTCATAAATTAAGAACGTAGAACTCAACAATACTACTTATATCAAGAATACTCTTTTATTAAATTTAGATATATGTAGGGCGTAAATACGAACTCAATCCATCACTATGATAGCCTTATATACCCGAAAGAACTTTGTTCATGGCAAAACTTAAAGATTGTCTTGAACACCCTAGTTTTCTCCTCTTGGATCCTTGTTGTAAGTCTTGGGAGCGGAAATGAATGTAAAAGATCACTTTACATTGTCTAAACCCCTAATTAAGTGTAAAAGGATCAGGTTTTAGGCTTAGAAGTGATGTGAAAAGACCCAAACACCCTTAATGAAAACTGCAGAACATGTCCTAAAGTTGAGGTCTACGGTCACTTCTTATGGATCGTCATGACCAACCGTAGAACCAAGTACTAGGGTCAACTTCTGGTCCACTTCCTACGGGTCCTTCTTATGGATCGTAGAACTTTCTATGGTCCATAGGACCATCCCATAGAACCCAACCTCAAGTCCAAAACATGGCTAGCTTTCTATGGCCTAGAGAACATCCTACGACTCGTATTGTTCCTTCGTAGACCAAACTTAAGAAATTCAAATCTTTCCAGACTCAACTTGGTTCCTATGACTCCCTTCTTATCACTCGTAGAACTTTCTACGGTTCATAGGTGGGTTCCGTAGAACTAGTCCCAGTAACAATATTCCTACAAATTTTTCATTTCCAAGTTCTGGGGCGTTACAATATCTCCCTCCTGCGAACATTCGTCCTCGAATGAGATCATACAATGCATGAAAGGGGTGGGGAAAGGTCGAACAACCCAACACAATGCGTTTAACACAAAAAAAACTCATAACTAACATACTAAACCGAAAGAGTACTTTACAAAGAGTTAATACCTTAGACTGGAACTGAATTAGAGGAAAATTGATAAGGGTGTCCCTTTTTCATATACTTCTCGGCTTTCAATGTAGCCTCCTCAACAAATTGATTTCTCCAAAAGACTTTGACAGATGCAACCTATTTGGTTCTCAACTAGGAAAATTGATGATAAATAATCTGAACTGGAATCTCCTCATAAGACAGGTTGTCCCTCACTCCAATACTCTCAGTACACAGATGGATTAGTACACATATGAATACCAAAAGTAGGGGCACTATCTACTAGACAATAACAGAATGATCAACTCCTGAAGCATCAAAGCGTTGTTGGGAACCAGAGGAGGCTGAGTTGGTCCCCCATTCTCAGTCTACTGCTTAATAACATCATCATACACATATATAAGCTCAGGTGATGCCTCTCTAGATCGACCTCAAGCAGGTGTTTCCCCTCTCACTCGGATATGACCCCTTAACTCCATTGATTCTCCTAACACACCCACGAATTGAGGTTCTGGAAACAGGTACATCCTCGCCCTATGAGGTACTGGCTCTAGTCCTTGCCATCTGCACAAAGAGAATAGATTAGAGATATGTAAAACTTGATATGAATAATTCACATTAAAAAAATAAAATCAATCAAATTTATATAACTATGTATCTTGTAGCCTCTACTAGACACCCTACTCTTTAACTTATGGATCCGGTGAACCTAGTTTTGATACCAATTTGTCATGATCCAAACACTGAGTTCATGATGTCACACACCTCGAGAATCTAATATGGTATGTAAGATAAAATAAATAACACATACAAGACTTACAAGGGAAGTTAGGACACTACTGATAAGAAAACGTCAGAAAAGTTCCCAAAACCTGGAAACATAAGTATAAAGAACATCTAATTTATTTCTAGACTCTGAAATAAATCTCAAGTCTTCAAAAGAAAATTAAAGACTATAAATGATTGATTGAGACCAATGGCTATCTGGAAAGAAAGATCTCACCACTTGTCCGAAAGAGAAGAAAACCTCTAGATCCAATCAACTGCTACAATGATCGACTAGGATCTGCATCAAAAGGAAAATAAAAGTAAGGGGTGATCACAATCTACATGTACCTAGTAGGTTAGACTGAGTGAGCATAATCACTAATTGGACTAGTAAATAAACTACGTAACACTTTCACATGCATGCAAAAAAGTCTCACTCCGGCATCGGTGCAACCAATTTATGTGATAATGGCACGAATAAAATAATTACACAAGGGTACATACATTACTCAAATCAACATATAATTAGGTTACACAACACAACAAGTTAGCCAATATTATGCAATGATGGAATATTATAGTGGAACCAAGGTTGTCGCACAACTTGTTGTATACACCTTGCCAAGCTTTAGCTTTCAGAAAAGGACCCATGGGGGACTCGTAGTCCATATACCAATTTCATAATCTCAAATGTGAATCAGCATCACCATAGATTTCATGCACCATCAACACTCCCTTTAGTGGATCTCTGGATGCGATGTAATGAGCTTCTGTAGTAAGATCTTCATTATTAGAGCCGACAATTCTTCATATACAACAAACAATTTCAGTTCCTAATACATATCAAATAGATCAACTTTATCCTGAGCACTCATCATTTACTAACCTTCACTGCATCTATCATAGTATGCCCAATAGACAAAAAGTGTCTCCCAAGAATGAAGGGCACTCAGGGTCTGGCTCAAAATTTAGAACAAAAAATTCAATAGGAAGTATCAATGATCCCACTTGGACCAACACATCTTCCACAACACCTTCCGACTTAGCTACTGATCGATCGGCAAACTGTAAGATAATGGTAGTAGGCTTAGGGCTACCCAACCCCTATTTCTTTTACAAAGATGTTGGCATAAGATTAATGTTCGCCCCTAGATCACACAATCCTTGGGCATGGATGATTTGACCTATAGTAACTTGGACAGTAAAACTACATGGATCTTTTAGCTTAGTAGGCAGCCTATTTTGAATCCTTGAATTGCATTCTTCAGTGAGTTCCACAATTTCACATTCTATTAGCCTCCTTTTGTTCGCTACAATCTCCTTCACATATTTGGCATACCTTGGTATTCCGTGCAAAACATTAACAAGAGGCAAATTAATGTGAACTTGTTTGAGAAGAGAAATAAACTTATCAAAGCATTCATCCTTGCTCTAGTTCTTAAACTTTTGAGTAAATAAGGGAGATGGTTTCACTTTCATTGGCATTGTTTCCTCATGTGTACCTTATCCACTCTCACTACTTATATTTTCCCATATTGAGGTTTCATAGTTTCTCTTCTTCAGACCAAACTCCTGCAATTGCAACCCACTGTGGACACCCACATTCACATGCCTCGGATTACAACATGTTTTACTCGGCAATCCCCCTTGAGGGTGTGAGTTTTTGGCACTAGCAAATTTCCCAAACTGCTTTTCTTAATTTTTAGTTGCCAAATGATTGTTTCTCAAATCAATAACTATCTTATCCATGTTCACATTCTCTCTAGCCTTCCCAACCATGATTTTCTTGAACATCTCCTCAGTACTCATGTTACCTTGCTAGCAATTTTGATGATCTCTTTAACCATGTTGTTGATAATTTTGCCCATTACCTTGAGGTCGATATTTATTTTTGCCTTCTGCCTGATTTTGGTTTCCTTCCCATGAGAAATTTGGATGATTCTTCCAATTAGGATTATACATGTTTCCATAGTGTTAGTGGCCCCTCCCCGCTGTGCATTACCTAAAAAATTCACGGCATCTAGGTTCGCTCCACAACACTCTATAGTTTGTTCACCACTTCCACAAATTGTACATCATGTTTGTGGTTGTTATACAACATTCACCTAGACAGGCTATTGTCCCAGTGACATATTGTTGATATGGGTGCTCCTCGTGTTTTGCATCGCAATAATTTATGCAAATAAAGCTATAATTGCATTTACTTCCAACATTCTGGCAGTCTTTTGTACCATAGATTTTGTGATTCTTCCATTCCTTATGAGATTCTATTCAACAAAGTGAACAATTTAGCATAAGTCTTCTCCAAATCTTTTCCTCATTAAGCTAAATCAAGCAATTTTTTTGTGTTTGGTTCCATACCCTCAATGAATGAGTGAACCAAAACTTCTATGCTTGATGATGGTGTGGACAACTGAACAATAGTTATTTGCATATACCCCATGCTAGGTACAAATCCTCCCCTTCATTCTGCTTAAAACTTCGTATCTTGCTCCTAAGCTTGGCTGTTTTTCCAAATGGAAAGAACTGCATCAAAAAAATTTGAGCAGGATCATCCCATGAAGTAGTAGAGTTTGTTGGCTCTGATTTTAACAATCTTCTTGCTTCCCCTAATAGAGAGAAAGGGAACAAGGTGTAGTAGAGTTTGTTGGCTCTGATTTTAACAATCTTCTTGCTTCCCCTAATAGAGAGAAAGGGAACAAGGTGAGTCACACGTAATCAGTGGATACTTCAGTTGGAGTGCACATGACACTGTTTTTTATGAAGTTTTGAATGTGCACTTGTGGGTCCTCATGAGGTAAATCAGTAAATTGTCCATTAGTGTGCAACATTTGCACCATATTCAGCTTCAATTCAACCTACCACTAGCAAGTGATTCCTGAATATTCGAAGCGACGTTAGTTGTGCATGGGATTGCCACATCATGGACTATCATCTCTGGCATTACTACAGGTGCGATTGGTTCTCCCTTAACTATAGGGGTTACTAGTTCGCTCCCAACTAAAGGGACATGGTATAGAGTAGTTCTTGCCTTCTCTGGTAGTGAACAAATCTTTTCAATTCAGCGAGTGGCTCTACAAGCTCTTTTTCTCCTTCCAACTTGACGAGAGTATGATTCAATGATCTTAATTGGTCTTTAGACTCATACTTGTTGTTGTTTAGGTGTGTGTATAGGGGTGATTAGGTAGAAACTTAGTTACTATGGTTATTTTGATTAAGATGAGACTTCATTAGATAATGCATATTCATTCTCTTTGGGTACTTAGTACATTTATATTACATAGCTCATGTCATATTTTATAGCCTAAATATTCAAAGCTACATGGTTATATACTCGACTTAAAAAAATTCTCCAAACTTTCCTAATCAGGGCTAACACTTTGGAATAACAAATGTCAAAATAGGAAAAAGGATGGATATTATTTGAATTCGTATAGCTAAATATTAAATAAACTTCTATGAATGTGAAAAATATGGTAGGCTTACACTTTAGTTTAACTTCTGCTCTTATTTGTATATTCAAAAAATTATAGACTATAATACCCTTCTTATGCAACTATTACATGCTTATCATTGAGAATTTTTCATGCGTAGTAGCTCATCAGTTAACCAGTCGAAGTGAAAGGTGCTAGATTATCGTAAAGGAATCTACTGGTGGTTTATGCAAGACTGGATATATGCTACTATTATGATAAAACAGGACACTAAGAAATGAAAGGCCCAAAGACACTTGCAAACATAGGCTACTATTCTGATAAAATGGGTCACGAAGAGACAAACGTCTCAAAGACACTTGCAAACATCCAAGTGTATGTATGTAATGACCTTCAAGTCATTTTCCCCTTTATGCTTTAGTTTGAGCATTTAGAGTGTTCCTATAGTGATCCCAAATCATTTATAAATTCTTGCAATTGACAATTCGGCCAGTAGGTCATTCATTTTGATTTTGTGCAAGTTTTTATATTTTTGAGCTTTTGAAACTTAAATGGTTGACTTTGGTCAAAAGTACAGGCTGACAGCCTCAGAATGCAATTCTTACAATTATGTTCGCTTCGGAGCATCAAGTTTTGTCAAGAAGAACTTTTGATGCCGATCGTGAGGCTTCCTAGCTCAAACCTGGTTGCTAGGACAAGCTTGGTATACTGTCTTCCCTTTATCAGTAGGCGGTATAGTCGCATTGCAATTATTCCACCAGTACGGGTCACTTTATTTGGAAGTAACAGTGTAGTAGCAACTGCAGACGGGGTCGGCATGAGACATCAGTTCTTGATTAACATCCTTTTTCCACTATCTTTCTTTCCTAAAAATGATGCCCCTACCATTAGTCATCTATGAAGATCTCGGATTTGATATTGAATCAATCCAACATTTCATTCGATCACTTGAGCAGTCATAAAAAAGACTTAATTCTCTTGAGTTGATTCCATCTCCTTGACTTTGTTCACATTCAGTAGCAGCTTGTTGGTGTCCTTTCAGGTCAGGAACTCCTGCAATAGGCTACCTTTTGTGAAATTTGTCTTAAAATAGAGTTTGGGTATGGGTCCCACTTTTTATTGAGTTAACCTCGGTTGGAAGTTTTGACATCTCCATTGAGTGTGGCATGACAAATTTTGCGGGGTAGAATACGCCGTTTTCATACATGGGGCTTCGAATAAATCTAGAGCACTCTGTCAGAGAATTTATTCTTTGGGGAACGAGTTGATGTGCATCAACTAGTGCATCCCTGTTTAACGATTTAGGGTTGCATGCCCCAGACTGCATTCGCAGTGACCATTGGCTTTGATCTCTATGTCTGCGAGGCTTGTGCCACGTTTGTGGATGCCTAGGTTTGTTTTACATCACGTTCATGAAGGTCAATGTAGTTAACCCTCCATAATCGTAGTCTAGGTGCCACGTTCGAGATGAGTAAGAGGGTTAGCCTTCTGTGATCACAGATTGGATCCCAAGTTTACGGAGGTCATTTAACAAGTCTTTTTTAAAAAGATAGTCATGAGTTCAGCTCCACATCACAATTTCAAATTGTGATTGTAGGAGTCGTAGACCTTCTTTTAAGATGATTTTTGTTGTGTCGGTTTCTTACATTTCTACGTGTTGTATTCTTTGGGAACATTGAGGGAGCGTCATTTCAAGGTAATGTCCATCCGAAAAGGACTGGCAAAGCTTTTTAATGGTGCCTTTTGTGTGATATTCTTGCATGAGCTGAATTCTATCTTTTCCGAGCTTGAATTGTGTCTCATTGTGGGACACATATTTAGTAAGCTCATTACAACCTATTGATGGAGTTAATTTTGGGATTTTTGGTGCAGGTCCCACAATTCCTTTTTCAATTAATTTTGGATTCATCTCCAATTGTATGATTTTGGTGTCTAAACATCCGTATTGACATTGTGATCATGTTTTTTGATAGCATGGCAGTGATCAGAGGTCGTTCATAAGAGAAAATCCCTATAATTGTTACTTTGGAGCATGTGTGTTCTACATTAAGGCAGGTTATGACTTCTCGATCTTTAGACTAAGCTTTTGATTGTAAATTCAGGTTAAATTGTTGGAATTGGGGGTAGGTCATTAGTTGAACCATATTTGTTCAATAGAAATCATGCCTTTACTGTATTTCGGGCTACTTTTGGGAGTTCAAGCATGTTATACCTTGTTATGTTGTTTACCTTGCCTTGTAGATTTCATAATATTATTTCTTATGTTTTTGTGGTTGACTTTTATTTGGCCTTGGTCTAGGTTTAGGCCAGTGTTGCCTTAGATTTGCGGTTTTAGAGCCAATAGGCATTAGAAATGCTCTGATATTAGTATGGATGGCTTATCTCCATGTAAATTGATATAGCAGACTTGGATCTAGTAGTATGATCCTTATCTAGGCAATGACTCAGCTCATAGGACATTCTATCCATAATATTTCCTCATGGTTGACTCAGACTTATTCATTGGAAATTTTTGTAGTTTTTTGGCTATTTGGAATCAAGTCTTGGAATCAAAGATGGAGTGAGTGTCTAGTGAACTTGGAGGATGGGTTTGCTCGACGATATAAATGGGTTTGAGGAAGAGCGGGTATTTAAGGGATTTTAGAAGACCTATAGCCGGGTTCGAGGCAAAGAGTATCTTCTCTTAGTTGGGTTTGAGGCCCTCGCGTACATTCATAGTAATGGTTAGAGGCCCTGACTGATCTTTATTATCATTGGCTTGAGTCTGGGCACACCCCTATTTATTCAGGTTTAAGTCTTGATTGGGCTATTCTATTAGGTTCTTGGGTTGCCTTTACCACCGTTTGCGTCCGTGGATGGATGTGGTCGTGCTAAAAGTGTTCTTAAGTTTGTTTAGTAGTTCCTTAGCTCTTTTGTGTATGCTGAGGTTATTTACTTTTAATTGTGCACGAGTATACATAATTAGGTTTTCATTACCTTTTATTTTGTGGCCTCTAGTTTGGTGTGTTCCTTCTTTTCATTAGTTTCTTTACTTTCTGAGCCTAGTCGGACTATGATGCCTACTTGGTACCTGTTGTTTTGGTACTCATATTACACTCTACATCTATTTTTGTGATGCAGGTCCAAGCATCAGTCACTACCGTTGAGATCGAGCCTACTACAAGAACATTCGGAGGTGGGGGTGAGATTATGGAGTTATGGATCATGCTTGTCTTGTTCTGTTTTAGTTTTGGCTATTCTTTTGCTTCTGAGACAAGTCTTTATATTTTGATCAAATTTTGGGACTTGGACTCTTTGTAGTAAATATGTACATATGACTACCAATTTGATGAGGTTCAATCATGTAATTAGTCGTATATTACTAATATTACCTTATAGATGATATTTGTTATGTATTTTTCTTTCCATCTAACCAGATGTGTTTTGCACGTGTGTTCACTTGTTCATCTTACACCCAACAAAGATATAGTTCATATACTTGTAAACGATATTCAATTTATTCAACCAAGCATGATTCCTCAAAGGAAAAATAACAATATTGTATTATCGCATATATAGGGGTGGTATAATAATGTGAAAACTTATTGGTCAAAAGTTAATATAAGGAAAGATAAAAGATAGAAATAATTAATGTAATAACTATGAAATTCATAATTTTATAACTTAGAATGTAACATAGTGTGAATAACATTTGCAATAATTAGTAATAACTAAGAGCATTTATAATGTTATAACTAAAGAATTAATGTGCAATAGTTGAATTCCTAATAAATTGTATACTTACATAAATAAATAGGACTTTTAATTAATGTTACTATTTTTTATAAATATTAGATTTTAATTTAGTGTAGGGACAAATGTAAATGTTTATTCCATATAACTGAATATAAAATTTATTTTGTAAAAGATAAATTTTAAATGAGTCATATATATTCACATATATTCACATATTTTCACATTTTTGTGTTTTTTTTTTTAAAAAGAACTCGGAATATTTTAAAATAATATATACTGAAGTTAGAAGATCTTGTTAACTTGATAATACATTGGTGACATATATAATACTTTAATTTAAATATAAATACCTACCCAAATATAATTATATATTTGCATTAATGAAAATATTTATCTCATAAAAATTAGCAATTAAATAAATAATAAAGTTAAATTAATACAAACTTCATCTGGCGTTATTACAAGTCATATGATATTTTCTTCGTCTAAAATACAGAAATATTAAGAAATAGTAAATAAGTAAAACAAAAAGGGCAATGTTTATATAGTAATAATTATTTTGAAGCAAACTTCCTGACAATCTAAACCACATAAGTAGCATTGATAAATAAAGTCATTTTTTTGTCTTGAGCAACAAAAAAATAAATCCCAATGATTCTCTAAATTATGGAAAAAGATATTCAGAAGCATATATCAATATCACAAGAGAAATTGTTAACAAAAAAAAACTGAATTTAGACTACATCATGTTAACTTCATATATTGGAACATTGCATACTAATGTATATATTAAGAAAAAAAATTAATAATTATATCATTAAAATTATTTTCCTCAAGTACTTGAGGTTATGGAATATATCCTCTTAGGATATAACGATTTACTTCATCAGAATAGTGGTACCTCATATTCCGCTAAACTTCGAACTCACTCAAAGACAATAAATCACAAAAAAAAAAAAATGCAAGAAGAAGGAGAGTAGAAGATTAAAAAAAAATTGTGGTTGAAAAATGAGAGGAAGACCCTTTATTTATAGTCAACAAAGGGTAGTATGAACAAGTGTTTTTTGTGTCTTATCTAAAAAGTCATGACCTTTTCCAAAAGTCACAACCCTTTGGAGAAGTCACAACTTAATGAAAAAGTCACAACTCTTTGTAAAAGCCACAACTCATCGAAAAATCATAACCCTTTGAAAAAAGTCATAACTTATCGAAAAAATCACAACTCATCGAAAAAGTCACAACATAAGTTAGGCATAGTATAGTAATTTAACATTTATGTTAGGATTTCATGCTTTTAAGGTAATATAGATAGTTGTTTTCTTTAAATTATTACTTTTTTCACTTGTAGATTGTTGTTTCTACCATGTATGTCTGTTATTAGTCGTTCCGGGCTACAGGTTGGATTACTACTGGTGGGTTATGGTGAGTGTCAGCATGCCTCAAGATTCAGGCTCGTGACTATGCAATTTATTGAGAGAACCATTAAATATCATGTCGTAAATCAACTTGTGAATCTTTAGTTATTGTGAATTAGTATAATTTCTTTCAACAAAAAACAAAATTTACAATAAAAGAGCATAAGAGGATATTTAATAACCAATTTAATATATGGTACAAAATAATTTTGAGGAAGTTACAACAATATACATATATTAGCATATATTGGTGGATCCCAAATTTTGTCTTAATGGGTGCAGAGCTCCCTTCAACGTAAAATTGCTACCTATCATTAAATGTAAGAGCATAATATTTGGAATACATAAATAAAATATATTTAATGAAAAAAAAAATAAAGAAGCTAAAAACTAAACAAAAAAAAATATAAAAAAGGCCGGGGAAGGAAAATAATAATATACAGGGGAGCAAAAGATGGAAAAATCAACAAACTTGAAGAAGAATCGAAAAATAAGGAAGTATAAAAAATAAAGCACAAGTTGTACGAGATAAATTGAAGGAAAAGAAAAATTAGAAAATGATAATAATGTCTTAAACATTTTGTGTCACATGAGAATCAAGCATGTGAGCACTTTAAAAGCAATGACACTTTAACTTTAGCTCCCAAACAAAACACCCACACCTAATTTTGTTTTATGGTTCTATTCAGCGATTCGATCCCGATTTTATAAAATTTCTATCCAAGGATATATAGGTCCTGACCAAGTCAATGTGTGGTTGAGCACCCGAAACACTTTATGTGTATCTGCCCATACTAAGAATATCATAATCAGATTTTCCTAATTAGGTGTAATTATGAATATTATTCCATGCATAAATAACTTTCCAAAAAAAATAATTAAGACTACCATTCAGATTTTAAAGTCAACAATATAGTTTTTACGTTTCATATATATTGCTTTGACTAATCCGATTCTCCTAATTAGGTATGATAATAAATATTACTTTAGGAATAAATATCTTTCCATGTTTTCAAAGAAAAACAAGTATTTTATATATTTGGAACTATTGTTAGTTATTTTCTATACATATATTAGGATTCACTAGTATATATACTCATGTGTAACTTACTTAGCCATTATTATTTTATTTCTTAACATAAAGGATCTACACACTCACATTTACTCTTGAAATGACAAAGGCTTTTTTGGCTAGTGTGCTTTTATTGTTCTTAATTCTTTCCAATTTCAGCCATATGGGCAAATCTGTGGAAATGGAAAAACAAAAAATTGTGATTGGAAGGTATGCAGAAGTTCCTCAAGGATGCAATACTGCAGCAGATTGTACAGCCTTTTGTAAATCTATTGGCTACAAAAGTTGTGGGTGTATTAATAAGCATTGTTGTTGCATTATTCCACCACCTAGTTTGTAAGAGAAGATGGTCCAGAACTTCTATTTTGTAGGATGTTCTTTGAATGAATTTTAATAAGAAAAAATGTGATGATTTATATATTTTATAATTGCTTGCTTTGTTTTGGAGAATTCTACTTATTTGTTGCGTATCCTAATAGTATGCAGTCTTCTTTACTTGTTTCTGGTTGAGAAATAAGAAAAATCGTCATCGACCCTTGTTTCAATCAAACACCAATGCAAGTATATGTGGCCGTACAAATAATTTAGTGATAAGATTATTGATTATCATTCCATAGAATTTATGATTAATCATTAACTAAACTAATGTCACGACTTAAAAATTGGAGAACTAATGAAATCTATCTCAACCCCAACCCATAATTCTGCTAACCCAATAACACTTACAAAAAGAAGAGTAAAACACGCATAAGTAAAATTCAAAATAAATATAATTCATAACACGATCATTATAAAAATCCTCCTAAAACCCGGTGTCACTAATACAAGCCTCAAAGTGCATCAAAGTATGATAATAGCTACAACACAGTTTGAAAAATATGAAAGATATGGACAAAATAAGAGGGTAGGAGATATTTATTTACAAGGGTAATTTTTTAACTTTTTATTTGGTATTTCCCCATTTTTTGTTGGGTATTTTTTTCTTTAAATTGCGTATGCAAAATGAAATTTGGGTATTTTTCTCTTAAGTTCAGAAATCACAACTTTGTGATTTGAGGGTCGATTCAAACTCTATTTTGACATCGTTATTGAAAAAAGATAGAAGCGGTTGTAATACCCAAGTTTTGGAGCAACAACTAGACAATTCAATTCATAAAAATGATAAACTGATCTGATTGAACATTCATCTTGTTGGAATTTTTGCATTCTCTGTCACTTCTTTTGGGGTACAGATTTTGACCTAATATTTTCGTTGGACATTTGTATTTCAATACGGATATAGGTGGAATCGTATTCTCATTAATAGCATGACTTTGATAGAGTGAGAGATTTCTAAGAATGTTCCTAAAGGACAAGAAATCACGAGAGGACTTGTGGTGCATTTTGTCATACTTCGAGGTAGATTATGATTATTCTTGTAGATTTGACTTGGGTAATGACTTATCACAAAAAGATTTTATGGGTTCGTTGTATTGATGGGATTGAAGAGTTAGATGATTGAATTGATGAAGTGAAACCTAAGTTGGAACTTAGCTGAGAGATCTTATAACATTTAGAAGGGGAATCTGTTATGTTTTACTTTATTTTGTTGTATCACATCAAACCTTGATTAGTTGATGACATCATTTTTACGCTTCAAGCAACGAGGACAGTAAAACGAGACATGTAAAATAAATAGTACAATCAAACAGGTTTTTTAAAAAGAATTCTATATGGAACCGTTTTTGCGTTTTGTTGTTTTATATAAAATTTCAGAGTTATTTATTAACTTAAATTAAATAAAACATTAATTTTTATATAAAATTTTAATTAAAAAAGTCAAATCAATTAAAATTTTGATTGGCAGCTAAATTTTTAATTTTTTTTTCTTAAATTCTTAAGTTGTATCTAATTAAGGATTGTTTTATCAAATAATATTACTTTTAAATTATTTCTAATAATAGATTAATTAACTATTATTTTGATTTAAAAAGTAACTAAAAAGAACTTTTTTTAAAATATAAAAAATAGCATAAGACAAAATGTTGTTTGGTGAGAATCGAACTCGCGTCCACAAGTTGCACGCTACTTCGCCAGCCCCAAGAACCACTGGGTTGTACATACTTTATGGGTTCAGGGTGTCCAAAATATATTAAGTAGTCATTTAGAGTACCATTTTACTTATATATACGATATAATTTTTCGACGAAGGGTGTCCGGTTAGACACCCTGACACCACTGTAGCTCCGCCCCACCTACAGGCATTGCCTAAGGGAATTTATATTAGTGACGTAGCGACATATATTTGAAATACTATTTTGTATAAGCTTTCAGGCAAATATACTTTGCCCGAAACTATTTTCCTTCAAAATAAAACTTATTTATCCTTAGTATGATAATCAAAAATCATATTGAACCATTTTCCGTTGAATGTAATTTTTTTTATTTCAAAACTAAAATACCTTGCAAATTTTAAGTAAAGGTATGAACCATCCTCCATATGAATATCGATTCGAACCCGACAGGTTTAAGTTTGACTTGGTGTAAACGTCTAATAATAAGTGTGTAAAGGATATTTGATCTGAACAAGGGTCATAAGGGACTCCTAGTGTATGAAGAGATTTTTGGCCTAATACCAAGAAAATGGAGAAAATGAAGCATTTTTTCCAATGCATTCGACTGTTCATCAATCCAAGCTTTGTGCTAAAAGTTATGCCCATTTTACTAGGCACTACATATTCTGCACAATCCACCGTGCGAAGTAGACGTTCGTCGGCACTTCAAGGGCAGAGCTAATGTTAAGGTTGCATGAGTATTGATGAGTGGTAGATTTACACACATTTGAGGCTTCTTTAGTTCGACAATTAGTGTCTTCAATGTCTAATTATGCCCTATTCTACTGACATTTTGATGATTTGCAGCTATAAAGGCTAGGGACAAGGCAAGGCTGAATAATTGAAAGAAAGACCAAGAACATAGAAAGAAGTGTAAACTCCACATTATTTATTGCCTAACTAAAAGGGGGAATCACCTAATTGGCACGAGCTCGCCCAAAGTGACTGTGCTCAACACTTGCCGAAAGCAAAGGAGAACTTGATTACCATCACCGAAGGTGACAGGACTTGGAAGAAAAATAAATTCTTAAAAGGCAAATAAAGGTGGTACTTAGTGATTCACTAAATGTGAAAGGCAAACTCAAACGAGCTCGATGACTGAGGTTCAAATACGTGATGCCTAAAGCAAGAGAGAGGTGAGCTAAGAAGCAAATGGCGATCCGCTGAATCTACTTGACGAGCCCGACTAACATCGCTGAAGTGGTTATGTGGTGAATTTAGGAAAACTATAAATAGCCCAAAGGAGAGAGAAAGAAGTGTGTTGAATCCTTTTCTCGAGACTAGTCTTAAAACTTTTTCTTTAGAGTTTTAGAGTGAGAAACATTTTACCTTGTGGAGAACATCTTTAGTTTTGGTGTTTTCAACTTTACTTATGAAAAATTGACATTTGGAAGTTGAAATCAAAGTAGGTGTTGCTTATAATTGCTTAATTTCATCTCACCCAGGACTAGTATCATAATAGCTATAATTTCTTTACACTTTGTGATGGGTGGCTAAAACCCGAAGTTTAGGGGTGCAATTATGGAGTCTGGTGTTTATTTAATGTAGTGGGTATTGTGTTTGTTGTTCATCCATGGATTTGATCGAATTAGCACGAGGTTAACTTATGAGTTAAGGTTGCAAACTTAAACCCACTTTCGATCTCCAATAGAAGCTTCGAAGAGATTATTTGGAGTGGGTAATTAGTTTGATACATGCAATTAGGTTTGATGTATGTAGTTTGCTTGAAAAAGAGATTATGGGTCATATCTATTTGCCCTAATTCTGTTCAAAAGAGAGTATAGTGTAAGGTTATGGGTTGTTTTGTTATGCACATAGATGAGATCGAAAGGAGATTCTATGAGTTGATGCTATGAGATCGAAAGAAAATTAGTGGGATTGAAGATGATCCAACCTATCCATGAATGTCTAGCACTATTGAGCAACACAATTACCCCTATGTGACATTGATTTCGAATCCCCGCACCCATAGATTACTTGTTAATTACTTGAATTTCTGAAATTTTAGTTTATTTGTGACTATTGATACCAAAACCTTTTTCGTAAATTTGGTAGAACCATCCACCCATGTTCCTTACCTGCTACAAATAAATTGATTTGCATTCTCAATTTTTTGATAAAATTCCTGACACCATATCACTCTCCGTGAGATTCGACTCCGACTATTAGTTGGATATTTTTATTGACGATTGTTGTTACTTTTTGAATTTGTTTTAGAGAGTAGTTTTAGTTTTATCAAAAATGGTTTCATTTCCGCCACAAACGTGGATCTCCAACAGGTAAAACACCATGAACGCGCCACAGTCCCGCAAAGACAAACAATCGAACAGTTCTAGATAATAAAAGTCATGGAGTTAGCATAAATGGGGTAGATTCTTCATTTCAAAGATCCAAAATTCTCTAGTTCTCTTCCTAAATTCCCTTCTCATCTCTGTTCTCTCAAGTCTTTAAGCTTTGTGCGTGGAGTTAGCATCTAAGGTATGTTTTCTTCTCCTCTTCTATTGAATTCTAGCATTGGTAAGGGCTTGATATGTCCTTGTTGAGTTGTGATTTAATCATGCTTAGTTTTTGAAATTGTAGGGTTGTTGTGTTCATTTGTGGTTTTTCATGATGGGTACTAACTAAGTTAGTGTTTTGACTGCAATTGAGGGCGCGAATTATGTTAAAATTGTGCCTAAAATGCTGCTCGCTACCATTTTGTCGAAATGCCTAAGCCAAACCTTTGAATTCTAGGGAAGACAACTCTGTGAATGCGGCCTAGGAACCGCGATTGCGGAGGAATCTGATCCAAGATTCTCTATGAATGTGCCCTAGGGCCCGCGAATGTAGAGGAATCTGATCAAAGGTTCTCCGAGAATGTGCCATCAATCTGCGAATGCGAAGTTGTGATTCTTTTTGTGCCACAAACACAACCCTCCTCCGCAAACGCAGAGGAGACAGTAATGGCAAACAAATACACTAGCTTCGTATAGCTTAGCTCAAACCTTTTTTGATGATTCCTATAGCTTAAATACTTCCTAATGCATTGTTTTAAGTGTTTTCAAGAACTTTTAACATGTTGGCTTTATTTGTAGGTGTTTTGAGCTAAAAATAGCTTCCGAAACTAATCCAAATTATCAAGAAATGGCTCTAGAAGTTGAGAAGGAAGAGTATTACAATGAGAGCAGGTCCTTATCGACAAAATGTGCCCAGAAATATGAGAAAGTCATAGCTTGGACAAGCTCAAGGAGGGGCAATGGACTTCTATGGCCGGTTGATTTCTAGAGGTTGGATATGCTTTGCTGATGAGCCTATCAAGGCCACACGCTCGTGGTAGAGTTTTATGCCAAAGCCCTTGAGACCGACTTTGGTGGAGAGGTTGTTACCACAGTCTGAAGCGTTCAAGTATACTTTTGTCCGACTATAATGCCCTATATGGACTCCCGGATGCTAATAATGAGGGATTTAGAAACAAGTATAAAGAGTTGGGCAACCAGTGGCTTGTTGACAAACTGTATGGTGGTTAGCCTCTGGAGTGGTTTACATCGAACCGGGGGGTTGATTCTCATGGGTTCACACCTGGTATGCAGTCTTGGCTATCTATCATATGTGCTCGGATCGTCCCTTTCACCCAAAACACTAAGGTGACGTTAGACAGGGTTGTGTTTATTACTGCTGTTATGGATGGAATGGAGATTTATGTTGGTAGATTGATCGTGGACCATATTGTTGAGTGGCTCTGGGTAGAGCCAAGAGTAGAATATTCCCGTCTCTTATTATCAGGTTGTGCTATGATGTTGGGGTGATAAAACTCCCTACAAATGAGGCACCTCTCCTCCCAGATCCATGAGGCCTGAGAGATGATGGCGAGCATTCCTTCTGGCTCATATGGAGCTCACGCGTCTATGGGTGTTCCTCCACTTACCATTGCTTATGTAGTTGCTGCTCAGAAGGATATGTCTGAACGGCTTGAACATTTGAATCGGAGGCAAGGCAACATCGAGTAACTTTGCTCTTGAATTAAACAAATTGAAGTTGAATCCAAAGTGAGTTTACTTTGAATTCTAATTGCATAATATCATGTTACCCGTGGCTTCTTTCATGGAAAGTATATTTTCTTTGCTTTTTTGTAATGGGTGGCTAAAACCCAAGATCTAGGGGTACAATTATGATGTTGGGTGTTGATTAAATGTAGTGGGTATTGTGTTATGTTCTGGTTTGCTGTTGTTCACACATAAATTTCGGCTAATTAGCATGGGGTTAATTTATGGGTTAAGGTTGCAAACTTAATTCCTACTTCTGATCCTTGGTCGATGCTCGAAAGAGATCAATTGGAGTGGGTAATTAATCCAATACTAGAAATTTAGGTTTGATGTCTGTAATTTGCTTGAAAATAGAGGTTATGGGTCGGATCTATTGTAACACCCTGGATCCGAAAGAGGGCAATAAGGCAAAATTCAGGAACTGGCAGGTGCCAGCCACAGAGGCCAACCATGGCCCGTGGGTAGAATGACGGACCGTAGTGTGGTCCGTGGACTGGTCACCCCAGGATCATTAGAGGCTCAGGACCACTGCCTGACCAACGGACTGTCGGTCAGACCACGGTCTGTGGTTAAGGTCCCGTGGTTCACTAGCCTAGAATTCAGCTTCACGTTGGGAAAGGAAGGGACACAGTGTGCCATTCAACGCACCATAGGGTAGTCCACAACATGTCACCCAACACGTAGTGACATTAAAATTTTGATCCTCTGACGTTTGGGGACATGTGCAACACGGATTACAATGTGGGGTCCCTAAAATGTAGTGCACGGTTGATACCACCCAAATTACACCCCAAATATAAATAACGATGTCAAAATATAGTAATCCAACTAGGTTAGTATCAAATTCCAAAATATAGTAACCTTTGGGGATATGGAAAAGCCCCTTTCGTTGTGGCGGACCAGTGAATGGTGATTGGGTGGAAACAAAAAACACCTAATTTATGACATACCTAACACATGATCAAGAGATGTCAACTTGAAAAACAATCCTTTTCCAGTTTTTATTAACTCATTAAACTGTGGAAACTTAGATAAGGGTATTATGGCCTAACCGCCCATAACGAGGGAATAGGTTATTACAAGACACTTTTAACACCTATGATGCAACATTCTAACATTAAAAAAAAAACACAAGCATAAGAATACATAAAACCTGTTCCTAAGGAAGTTGCTGCTATAGTTCTCGAGTTTTTAGGTTGATTTTTCTTCGTGAAGCTGTAGCCAATTTACTTTGTTAGAAATTTTGAAGTAGGTGTTTGTTAATTAAGGTGTACAGGCTTAACAGGTGTAGTTGCATCTAAGAAGGGTAAGGTATACTAGAGTTACAAAGTTCTTCTACTTTAATCTCCCAAATGGAAGGTTAGTTGATTGAAAATTCAATATTGATTCATGCAAAGATGCTCCTTTTGAAATTCGCAGAACTATCATCACCTATGGTTGATTAAGAAAAAATATTGGTTGTAGAGTTTTAATCTAAAAGTTTTAATTTAGATTTGAGGCAAATCTTATACTCGCCTTATCCAACAATACTTGTCCACTATTGACTTTGCACACTTCTTAAGAAACTATAATATAGAAGGGTAATTTTACTATTTCACCCTTTGAATATAATAAATACAATGTATTGAAAATGTAATAGGGAAATGACTATAATTAATGATAAGGGTAAATTAGGAACTAAGTATAAAATTATCAATTGATTTCAAAAAATTAACAAGTATTGTTGGACATCCAAAATAACATAGTGAACAACTATTGTTGGACGGAAGGAGTAAGAGGTAGAGATGTAACTTTTACTTCTTTTAGTAAGGCATCTTTTATGGTAAAATTCCTTATATTAATTACATCCCACACTTTACTTTCTTGTTAGATGTTTGGTTCTTCAATGCATTAGGTGACAAGTGGACGGCAATGAATCTCATTTAACAAGGAACACCATACGTTATTGTCAAACCAAATAAAAAGGACTGTGTTACAATAATAGAAGACAAGAATAGAAGCTCGACTCATATGAATTGATTTGATATTAATTACATATTAGAAAATCTTAAACGATTCTTTAAATATATGTATACTAAGACGACTAAGTCATGTGACATGAAAGATTGAGACTTGTCCTTGAATTGTAGTAGTTGATCAAGTTACAAGTAGAAGCCATGGACTTATTATGTAAAGTGTCGTTTGCTCTCATTCAGTTGCATTGTTTAAATTATAACCCTCCGTCCCTTTTTACTTGTCAAATTTTTATTTGGTACACGTTGTATAGTGAGTTTACCATTTTACCCTTATTAATTGATAGAGATTTAACCATACTTACTCACTACATTTTTCAAAGATATTAACTCATTGTTAATAAATTGAGGGTATAATAGAAAGAAAAAAAATTCTTGCTTGATTTGTCAAAAATGACAAGTAAAAAAATAAATCAAATTAGAAAATATTTGACAAGTAAATAGAGACAAGGGAGGGAGTATTAGCTACAACTTGCTAGAAAATTAGTTCCCCTTATTAAATAACATGACAACTAACAAAGTTCAATGAACAAATACTGCTGTCCAAGAAAAGTTCTATGCAAGCAGGCTAGCTCTTTCAAGTGAAAATCTTAATCCACTCTATTATTCCCGTGATATTAATAGTGTACTCATCAACTTGATAGTCAAAATTAGAGTTGAGTGACTCAACGGTCACTTAACTTATACTCCCTCTAGTTCATTTTTTTTTTAAAGCAAATTTACCACTAGACAGTGTCTAGCGGTTTTTTATTAAACATAAAAAATATCAATAGGGACAAGTGCAAGCAAGGGGGGCTAGGCCCAACCTTACTAATCCTAATGAAGTACCTAACTTTTGCTACCAAACAAGCATGAAGAAAATAAGAGCTAGAGAGAACTAAGTATTTTTTTTTATCATCACAGAGTTTGTAATACACTCCAGGATGATATTACAAATGAGGATGCTTAAATAATGTAAAAATATGTCAATCAAGAAGAAAGTTGAGTTACCAGCCTCAAACTTTCTATTACAAAAGCATGAATTAGAAAAGATTGATTGCCCATCAAAGGAAACTTGAAGTATTTTTCTCGTGTCTTCTTCTTCAAACCTATCCAACAACACTTGATGATTCATACCTTCTTTATGGATTTATTGGATCTAGTTGAACCTATTGATACTGTCAAATAGTTTTGTTTTGCATGTCGCATCGGTAGGTGCCTTGGAACAAACTCCTCAGTCATTTTACCGTCCCAACTATGTTGTCTTCCATGTGTCTTCTTTTTTCTTTTGTTGCTTCCACTTCTTTGTTGCCTAGGTGATATATCCCCTTCCCGCCACTCTATCAAAGCAAATGTCCAGCATATTGTCTTCCTCATCTTCATCAAGAGAATCCTCACCCAAATCAATTGTATTTGACACTAAGGCCCTTGACTCATTCTTTTTTGCAAGCACACATTGAGGCACAAATACGGGAGCTTCTGGACTTAATTTGCTATTTAAAGAAGGTGGTGAGACTTGTTTTTCTTGGATCAAATCGTTGTCATTCTCTGTTAACCTTACTTGCTTTCCATTAGTCTTCAATAAAGCATCAAAGCTATTCAAACATAATAGGTCTCTTGAGACATTACTAGTATCTTGCCTCTTCTCACTGTCATGACAATTCTCAGTCGGACCCTTTTAAGTACATGGAGAATTATTTTGACTAGTAAGGGAAAGGATCCAACTACTAGTTGATTTTTTGTGTGCAACCAGTGTCCAGTTTTTAGTTGGATTCTCATTTTCAACTTGCAAAACATATTGCCCAGAATTTTCAGCATCTTCAACATCAGATGTATCCATTAGTTTTTGTCTTGAATCCACTATTTTTTCCTAGAATCAACTCGCGGTGCATCAATCCCAACTCTTGGTGTTCCCCCTGCATTTTTAGTTGCATTAGACATCAAATTCATCCCAACTTCTTTTGATTGCACCTCATTAGTAGCAATCTGTTGGTTATTGCAATCTCCTTTGTTTTCAGTAGTTGTTTGAACACCAATATTACTTGTATCAACATCCATTGAGTCTACACAATTTTGCTCGGAAGTGGAAGAAACCAATTGTCGATCTAAAGAAGTAGATTTACTTTGATTGACATCTACAGTCTTTCTTTTTTCATTTAATATTTCTCTCTCATCCCCTTGATACTTTTCACAATCGGTAGTACCTTTTAAAGCACCTTCAATGGTATCATCAATTTATTTGTTATTTTGATTTCTTTTCAAAATCAAACGACAACTATCTTCATCATGACCTTGGTGCTTACAATAATTGCAATATAAAGGTAGATTATAATATACAATCTCCTGAAAAACCTCGATCAACTTACCAGATTTTCCATCCACAAACTGCAACCTTATACGATTTGGAAGCTTTTCCATTAGATCAAGTATAACCTTGACCCTAGTCGAGCTAGGTCTTGACTTGATTTGAGTAGCTTTATCTATAGCTAATGGTTTCCCAACTGCTGATGCTATAGACAACAGAGACTTCTTTGCAAACAAATCTAGAGATAAGTTCGGTAAAGAAATTCAAACCACAGCTAACGTCGTTTCCTCCTTAGGGTTATATCCAATTAACCATGGAAAAACCCTACATTGGTGCTCCTCTCCATTGTAGAAAAGATAATTAACTGAGCGAGATAAACCAAGTACACAATTTTCCTATTGATCAAACCTCAACAAAATTTATCTTGGAGCAAGTAAGCCAATTAAACAATTACTCTTGGTACCAAGATGTTTCGGTAAAATTGACCTTAATGCCTTCAAATCTGGTGCATCGTGGGATAATTTAAACACCATTGCTTGATGTAATCCCTCTTCGATAAAAAAGTCTTGTCTTTCCTCCATTGAAAACGTGATAGTAGGTTCTCCATGAATTATTTTGATTGATTTTACGATTGTATTTTAGTTAATTAGGGCAGATTGTTTAGGATTTATAATATTGGAATTGAAAAGGGCGGCGTATGTGGTGGTTTGGGTTGGTGGGCGGGATGGACAGCCTCGAAAGGAGGTCGTCCAGTGGTCGTAGTAGCCATGATAGATGCGCAGCTGCTGCCTATGTAGGAGCCACCAGAAACCCTAGGTCGGCAGTTTTTCCGTCGCTGTATGATTTTTCTTAATAGTATTGGGAAACGTTATTTTTAAATGCACCACATTTCGACTCCCTCTAGTTCATAATATTTGAATTTTTGAGTTTTTTTTAATGTTCAAAATAAGTTAATTGTCCAATCACTCCAATGTTTAAGAGAGTTGTAGGAAACTTCTTTTATTTTTTCCCTTTAATCACATTTTCAAGGTGATAAGTTCAAGAGAGTTGGATGTGTATATTCATGATTTTACTTTGCATTATTTTTATTTTCAAGAATAGTTTGAAAATAACTAAAAGGTCAAAAATGAAAAATTGTGTTCACTTTATGTCCTAATTTTTCTTAGAGCCTGTTTGGCGTTGCTGTTAGGGGTGTCAATGAGACAGTTCGGTTTTTAGAAAATTATATCATCCCAATTTTTTGGGTATTTTTTAATGTATAACAAAAAATATATTTTTTAAAATCATCCCAATCATATAGGTTTTTTTCGGTATCAGTACGGTTCGATTAATTTTTGTTTTTTTTTTGCTTTTAAAGTATCACCTCAAAATATACTTCTATTAAAATATTATTTTTGCAAGTATGTTCTCGAAGAAGCACTTCAATTTTTCACTAAGAAGTCAAGAATGTAAAATTTTCTTACCGTATTGTTTGATCTTAACCATTTAATAGGAGTGCTTGCATAGCTTTTGTCGTGTTGTTTGATGGAGTATGTATTATAATATCTTTTAATTATAAACCTAATTAAATTAAGACTAATTAAAAAGCAAAGACTCATAGTCATCCAATCACTAAAGTCCTAAGACCCAAGTTATATTTATATTTGAAAAATATTATAAAATATAATTTATAATGACCCTCCAGGTCATTTTCTCTGTTTTCGATCTTTTCAGCATTTAGAGCTTTCCTATAGTAACCCCAAGTGATTTATCTGACAGTTTGGTCGTCGGGTCGTTCGTTTGGATTTTGTGCAAGTTTCTGTATTTTGGAGCCTTTGAAACTTGAACATTTGACTTCGGTCAAAAGTTCAAGAAGACGACTTCAAAATACAATTATGATGGTTACATCAGCTCCGGAAGGGCCATTTTAGGCTATAGGCATAGTTGGTTCGAACCCCAAGACTTCTGGTGTGAGTTTGTGTCATTATGGGTTTTAACTTTGAAACTTAAACCAAGGTTTGAGTTTAGTCGATATTTCGGAGCTAATCGCGCTGAAATTCTCATCTGAGCATGATTACCAAGAATGTTGACCAAAATCAAACCTTGGCTTAAGTTTCAAGGTTAAAACGTCGAACAACACAAACTCACACCAGAAGTCTCAGAGTCCTAAACAACTATCCCCTAGCCTAAAATGGCACTTCCGAAGCTAATTAAACCGTCAAAATTGCATTCTGAGGTCGTCTTCCTGAACTTTTAACCGAAGTCAACTGGTTAAGTTTCAAGGCTCCAAAACTAAAAGGACTTTTGTCCGCAAAAATAGAAGGATAATTAAAGCTTGAAGGCATAAAAAGACGAGGACATTGGATCTGCATGCTTCACCAAACCCTTAAACACCTTCTCGGATCAAACAACGCCATCACACAACTTAAGCTAAGAGGAAAATCCTCAAATTCACTTCCAAACTCCAAAAACTTCTCCAAATCCATTTGGGCTCCAACTATCACCCAATTGAATCGGACTTGCCTTGGGTTGAGTTCCTTGTTTTAGTGGTTGTTGTTACTCGACGTTTAAGTGAAGTTTGTTGTCCTTCCGAGCATTATATTGTGTTGGTTGATATCAAAGCTCTAGGTTGACTAGCATCATTGGTATGAGGGAAAATGCCTAGTAGAGTCCTGCGGATCAGTGCAGAGACGTTCTATAGTATCTTTGGGAGGCTATAGGGAATTCTTAGGATATTTTGTCTTTGACTCTTAATGTGTGCATTTGCTTTGCTTAGCCTCTAAAACTGCTTCTATGGAATCTACTCTCCCCTAGATGGATATCATGAAACATTCAATAGGCGTGGATGGAGCATCAGCACATTCCACTAGAGTTTCAGTCCGTGATCAGGCTAGAAGGCCTCAGTCGGGCATAGACCTTGAGGTCGGAGGCATTTTTCAGCATTCAGAGAGTTTGGGGGCAGTCCAGGCTTTGACAGGGTCTTTAGCTACCTCGGTTCCTCAATATTTAGTGTTAGGAGGTTCGAGGACCTCCGAGGGTACACCTCAGATAGATGTGATTCTTGGAGCAGAGTTGGGTTGATTTGTCCCAACAAGGTTCGTCGTCTGTTTCTCACTATGTGTTGGGATTTCTAGAGTCGGCTAGGCATAGCCCCACATAATTCCCTTCAAATCAGAAGTTGAATCAGGGGTTCACTCTGTCATGCCCCGAGCCTACATTCTGGACGTGGTCGGCACTCGAGAACCATTGTTGGTCCCCAAGTGAACCCTTGGTCTGGCTGACTACTTAGCGAAAGACTTACTCAAGCAATGATATGCTCAAAATAGAATTAAATTAATTAAACTAAAACACTCATCTCATAAAATGTGGAAAATACTCAATAGAATTACTTGGACTCTGCCTATCTATGAAGCATATAATATTAAAGAAGAATGGCGGGACAAGACCCACGACATCTTAAAACTACTAACTAAAAAGTAAATGTGAAGTTCTCCAAAATGCAAAGAGGTTCACCAAAAGCTAGATGAAGTGTAGAGTGATCTTAACAAAGCGTCTGTTGATGATCATGAACACTTGTATCTTTATCATAAAAATATATAGGTCGAATGACATTAGTACATTGAATGTACGAGTACGTAATATAACCAAAGCAAAATAACTGAATGAAAGGACTACAATAGATAAAATATACTCATACTGGTTGTAAAAAAATAAAGGAGTTAAATCATTTAAAACTTTACAAAGTAATTACTCATCTCTGAACTCAACACATAATAAGTGATATATTAAAATACACTTTATTGTATTGGAGATTCTCTAACCGACAACCATCACTATGAGCTACATGATGATACAACATCTCGCCCACGCTAGCAGAACTGTCCTATATCGTGACGGGTATAGAACCACTCAACTAAGTGGATCCACTAAGCAATAAGGATTCATTTAAAAAGTATGATCCTTACCCATGTTGGCAAGACATAGTTTATGAGGATTTTGAGTTGTCTGAACTCATCCCCATATCGGTGTTCAATATTATATATATATATATATATATATATATATCATGTTCAAATGTATAAAATATACTCTTTCTCTGGTTTGAGATAATTGCTCAAACTATCCTCTTAAAAAGAGGTAATGCTCTAAAATATCTCTCAACTCATAAACTCATTTAGAAATCAAACTTTCTCTTTTCTCACTTTAAAAATGATATCTTTGGGAAATACTTAGTTCCACAATACTTTCTCTCAAAACATCTCTTTAGACTCTACTCAAAACTCTTCTTTACTTTTCTCATAAATCAATTTAACATAATGATTGGTTAAAAATATTTCTCAATAAATAACTCAACAATAAGGTTCATACTGGAAAATAGACATGACTAATCAACTCAAGAATCTCAATACATTATATATAGCAACTCAACAATTAGGAATAGAAATTCGGAATTCAATGATACTACTCATCTCAAGAATACTCGAAATCAAGGATAAAAATCCCAAATTACTCTTTCATGAATTTTGACATATGTAGGAAGTGAGGACGAGCTATTCCAACACTATGATAGCCTTACATACTTGGGAAGAACAAAGTTTTTGGTGAAAATGGTGGAAACATGAAAAACGCTCTAAACCCTAGTTTAACATTATGAAGACCTATAACTAGGTGTAAAAGAGTTAGGATTTAGGCTTAGGAGGGATGAGAAAAGTCTGAAATACCCTTAATTAACAGAAAACGCAAAACCCCGGGTGCATTTGACGGAGGTCCTGACAGCCCGTCATGAGGTTGACTGTCCATCACCTTTCATCATCAAAGTCACCAGAAATACCTAAATTTTGCATGTGTGACGGGCCAGTTGACGGCCTGTCAAGAGGATGACTACCCGTCACCTGAAATTTCTGCATGTATGACGGGCCAGCTGACTGCCTGTCAAGAGTTTGCCTGCTCATCAGGGTTGCCATCAACTTTTTTCTAATATGACAGACTCTAGTAAGATGGACAAAACTTTTTATCCCAAACTCAAAATGAGGCAAACTCGGTGGCATTGAAAAGAGGACTCAAAATCCTTCAATTTGGTAGGTCATGGAACACCTAATTCATTATGTTCTGGGAGATATGATTGTTTGAAGTTGACCTAAGTAGAATCTTATGTCCAAAATTAATAGGTAAGGAAGCTTTCAACTCAACTTTGGGGTTTTGTGACCTTAATTCATATCCAAATTCATTCCAACACTAAAGAAATGACATTTACACATATGAGCAATTTAAGAATCAACCCATATAACTTTACATGAAAATAAAGAATGGTTCGTATCTTAGCTTAGAAATTTCTAGGGTGTTACAATGGTTCATCATAGGGTTGTATTTTCCACTCCGTTTGGTATTGGAGCATCTCATATCAGTGGGTCTACATTTCCCTAGGTTGTGAGTCATGTGAGGGTTGTGGAGCAGGCGTGCATCGAGACCTACGGAGATATTGGTAAGAGGTCTTTCCATCAGTACAACATCGAGTAATGGAGTACTTTTCTAGGTAGGTTTCCAATTCATACCTTTTTCAAGAGGTATGGATTGGAGATATGGAAGATACATTGGTCGAATCTTCTTTCAAAAAGTTTTCATTTCTTAGAGAAATTCATGGACACTGTCAATAACTGAGTGTGACGTCATTCCACTTTGAGGTGAGTATCATTTCAGCATAGGACATCTTTTTTTTTACCTATCAGGCCTATGGAGGTAACATCTCAAGTTCCAGGGGGTTCTAAGGTAGGCCGTGGTGCCAGTGGCAGGCAGAGTTCAGGCCAGACTTCTTATGGTGGTCATTCTAGACCTTCGGATGTTGGGTCTTATGTTTCTCCAGTTTGGTCTTCGCAACCAGTCGCTCTAAGTGATGGTTGATATGGGTATGGCGATATAAGCCACTATATTAGAGATTTTTTCAAGGCCCAGTGCAGTTGTATATGGTTGGTTCTGAGTTAAGAAGAGCTAGACAGTGCAAATCACCATATTCATCACACTATAAAGGTTGGTATGATTGCGGTGGGTGTGACCACCGATCTAGAGAGTGCCTAGGCGGGAGTTCCTTTTCCAGGCATGGTAGACATCTGATACTCCCCGCGCTAGGGTGGTTGGACTTGGTTGTACCTACGGGGAGCTTAGTCATCATGCTACAGCATTTCCCCAGCATGGGACTATGATGAGAGGTATTCAGTTAGAGAATTCACATGGGTTGTCAGCTCCTTCGATTAGAGGTGGTGCCTGTGGTGTTGCTAGTGCTACATCTGGTGTTCAGGTTAAGGTCGGACATTATATGTTCTATGTTTCTGCAGCCGAGGCTACAGGTACCTCTTATTTGTGTATGATTTTATGGCTTTATTCCCTTAGTTTATATTTGTGTGATTTGGGGCTTTCGTGCCCACTCGAGTTTATTTGGCTTATTACCTATCATTGGCTTGTTATAACACCTTGATTTGAGGCTTATGTTTTGCCTCATGTAGTTGATTCCTTTTAGTAGTGGATTGACTAGGCTGTGTTGCTTCGATTGGGAGTAATGGTTGAGTAACTCTCTGTCTTTGACTTTATAGTCCTATTTTAGTAGTGACCTTGGGATTGTTGGGTTCCCTTTTTGCCACCCTTATTGTGTGTTTTTGTTGTGATGTCGATCCTTGTTCAATAGGTGGCTAGACCAACTTTATCCGGTGTGAGATTTATGTATTGTAGGGCCTAGTCGGCTTAGAGGGTTGACTTAGTTGTGTGACGTCCCTTTTGAGTAGTACTTGAGAGATTGCTAGATTTCAAAGTTGTGTGTTGGATAGTTTCCCTTCTTTAATTTGTTGTGGTATTCCTTTTTGGTTGCTTTCTTCCCTGACTTTAGTCTTGATTGCCGAGTTGCGTTTTTGCTTGTTCGGCCTTTTTGGATTTGTCTGCTTCTTGTAGTCTTGGAGTTTGGTTATTGCTAGCTGGAAGTTGGGGGTGTGATCCCTTGTTGATTACAATCACTTAATGAAATATTTTTCCTTAACTATTAACCACTACTAACTACTTCAACCAATAATGTTGATGATAGAGATAGTACCTCGAGGTCAGGGTCGTCTCAACCCCTAGGTCACTAAGGTCATTGCTTGGGGCCCTTATTTATAGGGGGGCCATTTTTAAAAAGAAAAATACTTATAAATGTTGTTTTTTTAAAAAAAATTATATGTACTATGAGTGCTATAATTTCTACTAAAGAAATTGCATATGAGATGAATATAGAACCTGAATTTCTTCAGAAACAGTTTAATGAAAATATTGATAATGAAATCACAAAATCCCTTGAAATTAGAGTTGATTACTTTATATTAAGTTATTTTTTCACTTCAAAATAGAATTGAACCAATTGAAGCATATAAAAATATTTTTGGTTTCTTATTTAGTGGTAAATTGAGATCACTAGATCATGAGAATTTTTAAAAAATATTATTTTAACCTTAAACTTTCTTTAACACATAATATATATATTCTAATATTGATGGTTTAAATTTATTTTTTGAATTAAAAGTGTTAAGAAAAATAATACAAGTGGAAGATAATGATCTAATGAAAATACTCAATCAAATAAAAAGACTTGATTCTTTTGTAAATAGACATATTGCTTATAAAATAATGTTAACAGTTCTTTTTTCACCGATTCGAATTGAGTTTTCTTCGGGCAAAATTAGTAGTATGCATGCGAATTCAGTCGAACTCAATAAATTTTGCTCAAACAATGTATTTGTGTTATTAAATATGTATAACTATCAGATTTGAAACTCAATTATTATCAATCAAAGTCTTCATTATAAAATTGAGAACCCATTTACTTGAACTCTTAGTTTTGCCGTTGATTACTCATAGATCATGTAGATGCGCATTAAAAGATTTTTTTTGTTGTTGGTCCTTATGAGAGAGAAAACAATTGTTGGTTTGTTGGTGGGTGTAGCTTGTAGAAACTTCATAGGCGGTCACTATTGTAGCTTGAAATTTTAAAATTTGAAAATTAAATTCTATTTCAAATGGGTATTACCAGAAAAGATTAAATACGTATTGAGGAAACTGAATCTGTAATGTAGGGTGATTTGATGTGATTTTTTTTTAGGTGTTTTGGATGGGATTTAATCCTTGGTTTCAAGAAACAAAAAAAAACTCAGTTTCTGTATAGTATATGAGTATATAAACACCTCTTTTTAATTTTGTATTACATTGTGCTAAAGATTGCAATGTAAATTTCAGACATATTCACGTGACTGTCTAACAAACATTCACGTTGAGACTTGAGTCTCCTCTCAAAAGTCAAAATGAAAACGAAGGCAAGTGTAGACCGGGCCACCAACTTTCCCATCATTTTATTTTTAATTCCACTAAAATAATTTCACAAATCAAATGGTACATGGGCGCAGTCAGAAGCGGAGTCAAAAAATTTATCGAGGATGATCAAGAATAATAATGTGTGTCTGTCAAATCTAAAACTTCTTCATTCAAATGAACATCTATTATCACTACATCTTAAAGATATAGCTTTTGTCATGATATAAATATATATATATATATAACGTAATTTTAGAATAAATGGTGTCTAGTTGGACACTCTGTGATAGCTATAGTTACGCCCCTGAGCCATCTTAAGAGAAGAATGGTCTAGTGTATATTCTTCATCAAAATATTATATGATATACAAAAGTTAAATATTAGCTATAGTGAATGTCTTTTTTAATTTTACACACCATTAACACAATTGAAAAAGGAAATTTACATAATCTTTGTTAAATTTCTGACTCCACCATGAAAATAATAGCTAGTCACTACTCAGTATACTACAAATATAAACCCCTTCTTGTGTATTTAGTAAAATTTCTTTTATTAATTTTACGTATAAATTAAGTCATAAAATCATTATTTTTTATATTAAATTATTTCAACTTTACCGGCTATAACTATAAATTGAAAATTTATTTTTGTTAAATTAGAGTAACTGAATTTATTTTTGCCGAAATGTTGATTTTTTGACGTAGAACTTTCATATTTGTCCTCTTTATTTTGGCATTTGCGTGCTTCTTTTCTGTCTTTTGCTTTACAAATATGGATAAGTTAAGAAAACTACACGTGAATCTTTTCTCTTTTTTTTGTCTTTTGCTTTGGTATTTATACTTACTTTTTATTAGAGGTGTGTACTATTCGGCTTAAATCGAATAACTAAATCAAATTAAATCGAATTTTTATTTGGATTAGTTTTTTGGTTTTTCGGATTGGTTTTGGATTAATAAAATACTTTGTTTGGTTTTTTGGTTTGGTTTCGGATTTTAAAAAATAAAAACTGAAAAATCAAAAAAAAACGAATTATATATATATATATATATTTATAATGTTTTGGCTTAGAATTAAGTTGGAGTTAACCACTTTTGTCCCTTTTTGGTTATTGCCTTTCATGATGATTACGTTTATATTTTATGTTTGAATTACATCTATAATAGGCATACTTATAAGTATTGTGTTTTAAGTTTTACTTATGATTTATATTAGAAAGTATATTTAAGGGATTAAATATTATTACTTTGGTTATATATGTTATTAATTATTGACATAACCGAATAATCAAACCGAAAAAAGCCAAACCGAATAGAGGAAAACCAAACCAAACCAAATTTATTTTGAATCAGGTTGGGTTACACTTTTACAAAACCAAAAACCAAAAATTCAAACCAAATAGTGTAAAACCAAACCGAAAAACCGAATGCACACCCCTACTTTTTATGTAACTTAGACAAAATCAATAATTATAGTAGGAGAAAAATATATTTTTTTAAAATCATATGAATTTTTTTTAGTAAGATTAAAAAGAAATAATATATTTTTATATTTAGTAGTAATTTAATTTTAAAATATATATTTTATTTTTCATGAAATAATTTATAACTATACAAATATCTATGACTTATTATAAATCACAAAAAAAAAATTAAAAAAATTTAAACTTCATATCAAAGTAAATCACATTAAATAAATTGAATCAAAAAATAATAATAAGAAGTAAGTTTTTTTTTTAAAAACGTAATTAATTAAACAGTTCATAGAGTAACTGGGCGGGGGGGGGGGTCAACTTATTTTTATGCCAAAACTAGCCCTGTGAAGGTTATTTATTCCCCTTCTTACATCTTAAATAATTAAATTAATATTTAAAAAAATATTTATAGTTAATAGTAAGAAAAAATTAATTTTTTTAATAATAAATCATTTTTTGATTTTTTCAATTGAACAAGTAAAATTTGTCATTTATTTTTAGTATAATAAACAAGTAAAACTGGTCATCTATTTTTAAATATGCAATGGACAAGTGAAATGAATAATTCAAAAAATTTAGTAAACAATCTTAATATATCAATTGATTGACTATTTGAAGTTTCATCTAATTCTGAGTATTTTTATCATCCAATCTTCTCCACACACCCCCTACCCCCTACCCCTGGTCTCTCAGATGTAGAGGCGGAGCCAAGATAAAAAGTTTGAAGGTTCTAAATTTCCTTTAGAACCGTCAATCAATTTTGTTAGAGATTCACAAATTAATATACATATTAATATATATATATATATATAATTTTAATATAAATACAAAATTTACAAAAAAAAATTAATAAATACATCTGAATCTACGAACTCCTATCTAACTCCGCCTCT